>CAKNYM010052823.1:837195-856419 GCA_932195095.1 Andricus curvator
ATGAACTTTCGAGTTCGAACTGCTAATCTATAATAATAATAATTATGGAACTGAAAAAAGAAAATATTTAAGGGAAATTGCACATGTATGTATAAGAGATATTTCGATGTGGATGATGACAGGAAGAATTCCATGAAGATAAGACGGAAAAAAAGCTTCTTGCATAATAGTCTGAAAAATGAAATTTCCACATTTTTAATAACTTGCAAAAAAATACGGAAAATTTTATTTCTTAATGCACATCTATATGCCAAGACCTTAAATTTTAGCCATCCTCGCAGACAATGGAACTAAAATAAAAGCTTCCAGCTATAATGGTGAAAAAGTCTTAATTTTTCTTCATTTGTTCACTTTTCATAACCAAAAAAACACTACACCATAGGGAGTTTTATTTTTTAATAAAAATCCACATACCCAGGCCATCAATTTGAGTCAACGCCAGAAGAAGTCGGACTAATAGAAAAGCTTGCAGCATAGTCGTCTAAAAACATGATTTCCTAATTTGTTTTTAATCATTGCTGATAAAAAGCAACAGAATGACATAGCAAATTTAATTTCTTACTTAACACATACATTTGCCAAGACCTTTAGTTTTAGCAACCTTTGAGGACAATCCGTCTAAAAGAAAATATTCCAGCATACTGGGCTAAAAAACGAAATTTCCCCATTTATTTATTTTGCAATCTCTGATAACAAAAAAACATTATCATGAGGCAGAAAATTTTATTCTTTCATGAAAATCTACATAAAAGGATCTTTGTTTTGAGGCGCCTTGAAGAAAATTGGATAATTGGATAATTGGAAAATTTTCTATAGAATTGGGGAACTTCAGCTCTTAGACAGTTGAAGGGTTTGCAGCGGTCATGAAAGTAATGAAAATTAAAATTGAAGAAACAATTTTTGAGGCAAAAAAAAAAATAATTCTGAAGATACTCTAGTGATTTATAGGCCAAAATAGGAAAATTTTGCATCTCCTCACCATCCCAAAGTTCATAATTTTTTAGAAACCTCTCTGTTATTCATAGGATCTTAAAAACATTTCAAACCACGGCAATCATTCCTAAATTTGTATACTTTTTTCTCAGCTGTTAACAAGAGAATTCTTCTGATCAAAAAATCTTTTCTTGGAAAAGAATCTCATTCTATGTTGAGTTGAAGTCGATTTCTGTAATAAGGAAATTGTTTGTACGTTCTCTGAATACCGAACCTTTTTTTATTCGTATCCTATAACATTCGCTTCGACATATTTGGGTTTTACGTGATGTGCATACTTGAAGCACGTACCAACCGCATTTTAATTCAACAGTCGTCCGACCGACTGAAAAAAGTGCTGTTACAAAAACCTTTTTGGAATCGATCTAAACTTAAAGAGTATTCACAAAAATGTGAGACAGTTATTGTATAGAATTCGCAAATCTAAACATCTAAACATAAAGTTAATGAATTAGTTAACTCTCGTCTTACTGCAAATATTTATTTTAATCTATTCAGTTGTGGTTAAAACCATACAGTATGAGTGAAAGACATTCTATTTGAGATTATCCACAAAAGTTTTATATTTAAATTTGAATTGTTTAAATATATTTTAATCAAACTAGTCGAATTAATTTTTATCTGAATATAAAAATGAAATTGAAGTAATGTACTGCAAAATTGTAATTGTTTTATCAGGTTATCAGATAATCTGACTCACTATTTTAGTTGCAATAATCAGTTCGAATTAACGAGACATGTTCAATAATTCAGTCTCATGAAATTAGATTGGAAAGTTGCATAAACTAAGTAAATAAACTAAATAAAAATAGTATAACTTCCGCTTATGTGATACTTGGTAGAAATTATTGTTTATTATAATATATAAAATAAGACTTAATTTCTTTTTGAGCTGTTCTTCACGTATTATATAATTAACTTAAGTAATTTATTTACATTTAATTAAAATAAAAAAATTTGCTGCAAAAGTAAATAAGAGATGAAGTGTTTAATCCAGATGTCACTCAATAATTCATAAACTCTGGTAGTTTAAAATTTTAACTATGTAACAAAACGACAGCATTTCGCAGCTTTACGAGGTTGTAAAGTAGATTGGACATATCTAATGTTTATTTATTCAAAACGTTATTGCAGGTGCCATTATATTGACAATTAATATAAAAAATAATATAAAAGTTGAAAACAAGATTATTATGATTCCAATTTTGAATTTTACTATTTAATCACTTAAAAAATAATTTGAGGCATTAAGTTTGAAACGTACACTTTGGAATATTATCAAATCAAAAATAATTCAACTTTGAATGCGTAATTTTTGTATGGTTTATTTAATTATTCACAGATTAATTTGGAAAGAGGCTTGAAAAATTGAAAAAGCGAAATAGTTCAATGTTAAATATGTATCAGCATTGAAGGATTTCAGAGAATTCAGAATATTTATAATATATATTTATAATATTAAATATTTGCATTTAATATTAAACAGTACCAAGTATGAAACGTTGTAAATTAAACAATTCTAAAGTATGTTTGAAACTTGATACTTTTTTATTAACAATTTTTGAACCTCAACCCCTAAATTGCTAAATTTTTAATCTTTCAAATGATGCATGGTCCACATACTTATGCATGTTTTGAATTTTAATTAATGTAAAATTCTTGGAAAGTATCTATTAATTAACGAATTTTTAATCGTGCACATTTGAAGATAATAATTAAAAATTAAAAACATTTGAATTTGCAAATTTTCGATAAAAAAAGTTTTAGGTTGATCAACTGTAAAAAATAAATAAGACTGTAGTTCGAATGTTAAAAGTTGAACAATAAATCTTTTCCAAATTAAACAATTTACATATTCCAACGTTGAAAATTGAGGTTTGTCAATTCGAAAGCCCTAGTTAGTTAAACAAAGTTGAAAGTCTGATTGAAACTTTATAAACTATTTTCAATTTAAAAATAATTCCTAATTAATAGATTCATAATTAAACACTTTTATTGAATTCCAAATCCCATTCACATTTCTTTCATTCTAAAATATTTCATTTTTAACCCATTCAATAAAACATTTTTTAATTTAAAAAAAATCTATTTTTCAATATTCAGCAATATTTGTGTGTTTATTTTATTTAAAAAATTTTTAATTTGCAAGTAAAAATGTTGAATTTTTATGTATATATGAGACTTTAAATTGAGATAATTTAACTTGAAGGAATTTATGTATACAGCAACTTTTGAATTTTGAAATTCTAATTTTGAAAGAAACGGAAGAAATTTTTGTATTTAATTTTTTTCCGAATTAAAAGAGAAACTTTTTTTTAAATTTGTATTGAGTTGAAGGCTGATAAATTTTGTATTTTCATGGAGTTTGAAATAAGGAAATTTTGTTTTTTAATATTTTATGAATTGGAAGAAGGATAATTTTTAATTTTTAACATTTTTATTGATTTCAAGGGACAAATCTCTTATTTTTAAATTTTGTCGGAATTGAAGGATGCTCTTTTTCATGTTTTTAATAATTTTCATTGACTTCTAAGGGATGAAATTTTGGTTTTCATGTCTTTCAAAATTAGAAGACCAATTTTTTCTTTATAATATTTTTATTGAGTGGACGGTTTAGGCTTAATTCGGGGTTTTAACCTTAATATGAAAGGTAAAACTTTTAATTTTTAATTTTGTACTGAATTGGAAGAAAGATTAGTTTCAATTTAGAGCATTGAAAATAATAACGTGGATTTATGTGTTTTAACCAGAAATCTTTGAACTGTTCAATTTATAAAGTTTAAAAGTTTTAATTTTGCAATTTGATGGAATTTAATTTTAAATTGTTCATTTGGAAAGTGTTCAGAGCTTAAGTTTTTTACAAATTAGCATGCGTTTGAATTAAAAATTTCGGAATTAAACATTTTTTAAGCTTCGATGGTAAAAGTTTAAAAGTTCAAAGAGTTCCTCTTTGAATGCTTTCTCTCGATTTTTTGTTCGAATTTTTGTTTTGGTTAAAAAGTCTACTATTTCAATGAAAATGTAGTTATTTTGTTGTAAATGCAACTATATTGTTAAAAACTTATCTTTTTTGTAAATTAACTTTTTTCAACTGAAAATTTAACTATTTTCAATATAGTTCAAAATTGATCTTTTTTGGTTTAAAATTAATGTATTCTGTTGAAAATTCGTGTTTTTAGTATAAAATTAATCTTCTTATTGTCAGTTGAAAATTCATTTCTTTGGTTTAAACATTAACTATTTCGTGGAAAATTCGTCTTTTTTTATTGCATTCAACTGTTTTTGATTTAATTTGAAATCTTTTTGGTTAAAATATCATCAGTTACACTTTTTGTTGAGAACATTCATCTTCTTTTTTTGAAAATTCAACTACCTGGTTGAAAGTTGAACTAATTTCTTAAAAATATTTTGTTTTGTTTTGAGGATTCATTATGCTAGTTGAAAATTTATCTTTAGAGTTGAAAATTTAACCAGTTTTTTTTTAACTAAAAATATAACTATTCCATTATTGGCTAAAAATTTATATTTTTAATTAAAAACTGATATTCTCTATTCGAAAATTCAACTTTTGGTTGAAATTGGTTGAAAATTCATGTATTTTGTTGAGGATTCAACTACTTTGTAGAAAATTCATCTTCTTTGGTTGAATTAAACTGTTTTTTTATTTCAAATTAAAATAGTTTTTTTTTGGTATAAAATACGTTTTTTTCTTGTTTAAAAATTCACATCTTTATGTATACCATCTTTTGTAGTAAAAAATGCAACTATTTGGTAGAAAATTAATCTTTTTAGTGAAAATTCAACTATTTTGGTAGAAAAGTCAACTATATGGATAAAAATTAAACTAATTATCAGAAGAATTAACTACATGGTAGGAAATGAACTTTTTTTTAAAAATTCATAACGTCGGTTTAAAAATTCAACATTTTTTTGGAAAATTATTCTAATTTATTGAAAATTCGTCTTTTTGGGTAGAAAATATAATCATCTTTTTTGAAAACTTATCTTTTTGGCTATGGATTCAACTATTTTGTTAAGAATTCGTTGTTTTTGCTTCAACTTAAATGGTAGACATTTTTGTTGTTGTTGAAATTCAATTTTTCAGTCAAAAAATGTATAACTAGGGGAGAGTGGGGTATGGTGCCGGTGCGGGACATGGTGACAATTACAAATAATACCCCTGTTTTCTGATTTTTATATTAGTTTTTTTACATAAAAAAGCTTTCTCTATTCGGAAAAATAGTGATTTGATGCAATTTCTGTTTTAAAATACACATCAGAAGAGTAATTATGAAAAAACAGTTTTGGTGGAAACCGACGAAAAAAATATTTGGCTGAAGTGAAGCACTTACAGCATATTTTGAAATATGTACTTAAAGCATGACAAAGTTAGGTTTTAATAAGTGGAGTATTTTAATTCACTTCTGGTATCATGATTTGTTTCTATAAACGTTTTAAATATATAAAAATTAATTAAATCTTGCGCCTTCACATATGGCTTTTGCCACATACTTGACTTTAATTAATAAGAAAAAATCAAATAAGTGTTGAAAATATCTGGCGTAATTTTTCTTCAATACATTTCACTTTCCAGAATTATTATATTATATCAGTTTTATTTAACAATGTTCACATTGTTTAACTAAACGACGGTAATATGAGGGTCTCCGTACCCCAGGGTATGGGATACGCTGGCTGAAATGAAACATCCATCAATTAATTAAATGCCAAATAATGACTTAATTAAAAAAACGGATTGGAGTAATAGCATATATTCCCTGATAATGTAAGCTTCACTTAAAAAATTCACACATAAAAATCACATTCCAATCATACTTTATAGGGCATTGATGTCAAAGCGCGGCTCCATACCCCACTCTTCTCTATTCCATTTTTGGTTGAACACTTATTTTTCACTAGATTTGTTCAAAATTTGACCCCCTCGGTTTTTATCAAATTTCCAGGTTTTGAGACCCCCTGAACCCCCCAAAAAAGGTTGTTACGAATGTGTCCGTCCGTCTGTCTGTCTCTCTGTTAGTCTGTAGATTTTTAGTTTGTTAGCAAGATAACTTTCAAAAGAATTCACCTATGGGATTGGGCTTTGGTATACTTTCAAGTGTCCTAAAATGAAGGTTAAGTTCGTTAGTCAGCCATTTTGGATGAAAATTCAAAAAGTAAGCGCATTTTGAAAATTTTTTAGAACACTTTTTTCAATATTTAAAGATTCTATAAACAAATATTAATAGTACTCAAAAAGGCGAACAAAATATTCTTATGACATTTTTCGATAAAATGAAAATTTTCAGAGTTACAGCATTTTCAACATCCAAAAGAAGAAACGAAAATTAACATTTTCAGCCAAACAACGCACGAGACGAAAAAAAGTCAGGATAAGAAAAATGTTTCTTTTTGTACGCCCTACAAGATTATCATAACGAATTTTTAAATTTTCTTGAAAAATCGAAATTTCACATTTTTATTGCACAAAAAATAATGAAAAATCCACAAATTTAATTTTACGGTCAAACTAGACAAGATACGACAAATGATGAGTGCACAAAATTTATGCACTAAAAAAATATCTACAAATTTGTCATTGGTCACTTTTTGATAGGATGTGTAGTTTTGGTTTTATTCGTAAAAAATAACATTAACAGTGAAAAAATCAGCCCGATAAGTGGGCACATTCTCATCAAAACTTTGCCTATTTAATTTCCTTTTCATCTCGTATGTGTTTTTTCACAATATTTAATTGTTCTTATGTTCTCAATACTATTTCTAACGATTAAAACAATAAAATAACTATCATTAATGCTCATGGTACTTGAAAATTTGTATTTTTACATTCTCATCCAGAGAAGGTATTAGATTTGTGTAAAACCCCCCCCCCCCCCCGCCCGGTTTTTGTCAAATGACGTTTTGAGACCCCCTGAACCCAAAAAACAGGTTTTTACAAATGCGTCTGTCCGCCTGTCTGTTTGTTAGTCTGTAGATTTTTAGTTTGTTAGCTCGATAACTCTCAAAAGAATTCACCTATGGTATTGGGCTTTGGTATTCTCTTTAAGTGTCCTAAAATGAAGGTCAAGTTCGTTAGCCAGCCATTTTTGATGAAAATTCAAAAAGTGAGCACATTTTGAAAATTTTTGAGAACACTTTTGTTCAATATTTGAAAATTCTATGGACGGATATTAATACTAATTAAAAAGGCGAAAGAAATATAACTATGACTTTTTTGATAGAAGAACAATTACTGGAGTTATAGAATTTACAAAATTCCAAAAAACAATCGAAAATTAACATTTTAAGCTAAACAAGGCACGATATGAAAAAAAGTCAGTAAAACCAAAATATTTCTTTTTGAACATCCGGCAATATTGTTCTGAGACTTATTTCAATTTTCTTGAAAAATCGAAAATTCAAATTTCTATCGCACAAAAAAATAATGAAAAATAAAAAATTCCATTTTGCGATCAAACTATACAGGATAAGGAAAAGGATGAATAGACAAAAATTATGCACTAAAAAAAGATATACAAATTTGTTATTAATCACATTTTGATGGGACGCGTAGTTTTTGTTTTATTTGTAAAAAACTGTTTTAAGAATAAAATAAATAAAATTTTTGGACAAACAACACAAACCACGAAAAAAATTAATAGATATTGTATTATAATATTTTCATATTTTCAAATCAAATATCGAGCGCGAGTGTCCGGATGAGAATGTTTTCCTGAAGGTCGATAGAACCTTTAGTAAATTAGATCTCCTCTTTGAAAAAATTTAATAATCACTTCATATGTAGGGTAAGGAGGGGCAGCGCCGACCAGTTAACAGTCAATGATTTTTTTAAAGTTAATAAGATGTGGAATTGATCCATTTTTTTCCCATTTCGAGTCCTACATTATTGTACATCATAATTCTATAAGTAACAATTATATGAATAAAACAATGATTTAATAATTGAATTATTTCTGACAAGCTGTATTTCGTCGGCTTTGCCCCACACCGGAGGGCAAAGCCAACCGCAGCTTTTTATGAAAATCAAAACATCTGAAGAGTGGAAAACATGATGTTCCGCGTCTGTGGTCTTTTATGTATTGGAAAAATTACCTTTAAACATATTCAGCAAGAAGAATAAGTTATTTTTAATAAAAATAGTGATAGCTGTGATATAACCTCTTATTAGTTGACATTCAACTAGAGACGGAGTACGCGCAAAGGTTTCTATCGTACCAGTACAGAACACCCGCTCTACCGACGGATTGAAAATAATAATATATAATAGAGTTTCTTGCATGTAGCCCAGAAGATAAGTGGCTGTTCTACATTACCGATGACTTATCGACCAAACTTATGATACGTTTATAACCTAAGCACGTGTAAACTATTATTTTGGTCGGGCTTGCCCCACTGGTGAGGCCTCAATTATTTACGATATTAAATACACTTCGGACTTGTATTACGTTCAATTATTATAATGACATAATGTGATATTGTTTTATCTGTCAAAATGTCAAATTTTCATACTGTAAGTATTGCCATTAACGTCGAAAACTTTACATTTCTGCCAGCGAATCTTCCATTCTTTCGTTGTCAAAACCCTTTTCTGCATAATTTTTATTTTACAACGTCAATTTTCAAGATATCAGTAAGTAACGCTATCTCTATAATAAAACAGATTTATTTAATGCAAAGTAGAATGAAAATTGTTAAATAATAGCGATGTTATAAGCAAAGTTACCTTTGCCCCACCGGTCGGCGCTGCCCCTCCTTACCCTAGATGTTTTGATAATTTTATAAAATTTGCAAATAAACTTTTTTTTTCATCTAACTCGAACACAAAGTGGTAAAGAAACCGAGCGTAAAGCGCGAGGTTAATACATTATCGAGCGCGAAGCGCGAGATATATATATATATATGATCAAGCGCGAAGCGCGAGATCCAATATTTAAAAAAAAGTCCTGTTTTTGAGTTGAATTGAACCAGTTGAAATTTTTTTTGTCGAAATGTAATTTTTTAAACTGAAAATGTAACTATGCCATTCCTGGTAGAAAACTTAAATTTTTTAGCTGAAAATTCATCTCTCTTGGTCAAAAATCACATTTTTTGTGAAAATTCATTTTTGTATGTTCAAAATTCAACTATCTTGTTAAATCATCTTCTTAGTCGAACATTTAACTGTTTTGTTAAAAATTAGTCTTTTTGGATAGAAAAATCATACATGGATACATGAAGTACAAAATAGTAAATCTTTCGTTGAGAATTCACCTTTCTTGTTTGAGAACTGAACTACAGTTGGTTAAAACTTCAACTACTTTGTTAAAAATTTAATTATTTTGTTGAAAATTCAACTATTATTGTAAATCTTTCTTTGTGATCGAAAATTCTACTTACTATAGAACAACTCATTAAAAACGAGAAAAAAAAGTAGAATAAATTTGAAATTCGTGTATACCCAACGAGAGGGGCCGGGGGGGGGGGGGGGAAAAATATCTCAAAATTCGTAAAGTAGTTTATGGATGGTCCCTTACTGTTGCGTAATTCCTCTCGAAACAAGAGAAAAATCTCAACAACTAAATTTTGCAATCTATACTTCCATTCAAGTGAATAGTAAATATTACACGTAAACTTTATATAATTCATTTGATGGACTCGAGATTACATACAATTTTTTTGCGTTATTTATAGTTTTTTTATAGAGAATCCTGAAATTACTGTGAACTTTATCTAAATGCAGTGATGTCTTTCGTTTACCGAACTGATTGGGTGAATTTTAATGAATACATTTTCTCTGTGTATGAATCAAAAAGTCACTCGGTCCAAGCATCAGAAGAAAAGTGAAATTTTCAAACAAATTTATTTTTAATAGTGTAGTTATACAGATTTTTTTCACGAAGAAATAGTTTCTATAAAATATAAACTACACTATCTTCGGAATATCAATTCTTAGAATCCGATTTGGAGGGTTTAAGTGGTGGAAGAGGAGGCTTCTTGGGTCGTCCTGGATGCTTTCTACCTTTCGACCGTATTGGACAGATAGTATCTACAGGTGCAGGCTTCTTGCAATTTCCCTCATAGTCCTTTTCAATTTCTAAAATAATTATTAATAGTTATTATCATTTTACAAGATTGAAAAATTTAAACAAATTTTCTTAAATTGTCTTATGACAATGATTTCATGATTATTGTCCAATTGTAATCTGCAGGTATGCTCTAAATACACTTAAGCACGTGAAAAATAAAATTTTATTGTCTAAATGATTATCAGTTCACGAAAGATTTTATCTTATGCCCCCACATATATGGCAGCAATTCATAGTTAAAAATGGTTACTATTACCTTTTTAGAACTCATCATAATAAATGAAAATATTTTCCTCTAAAACTTACTAAATCCACAGTTATTGACGAGGCAATCTCGTTGCATTAGACCGGTATATTGACAACCATTTTTACCACAAAATGGATATTTTCCTGGTAACTAAAAGCACATAGTATTTAAAAATTAGTTATAATATCTGTATACAACGGAAACCCCTAGTAAGTGATATTTGCTATAGAGACTATTTTCCGGAATACGTGTACTGGAAAATAACCTCTATTTGCCAAATGTCACACTCTAGGTTTATCCGTTGAAAAGCAAATGTCCGGTAATGATCCAGTTTTTAATTTGGAAAAGGGAAAATGAAATTTTTTATGCTTACTTCGCAATTATATTCGCACGTAATTCGAGCCAAGGATCTGTACTTTCCCGAAGAAGGAACCTCCTCCCGAGGTGTCTGTATGGAATGGAATGTATGTTTGCATAAATATTACGTAGATTTCGATTATTTTATAACTTTGATATTAATAATTGATCAGGAACACATGAAATTTTTATTATTATTTATTATCATAACTTAGATCTTGAAGTTGGATTAAAGTGATTTTCAGCAGAGTAATACGCATTTGAATGAAATGATACAGATTTAGTATCAACATTATTTTACAGTTACAAGTAAACATCAGGCCTCGGACTCACGACACTATTCATACTTTCTGACACTTTTTTTTGAAGATGCAACTATTTGCTCAAACTTCTTCGTTAGAATGTCCAAAATAACATATCCGCTATCTCAAAAATTTAAATTTCAAAGATTAAAACGTTTTTTAAGGAATTTCAAAATATATTAAAGGTTTCAAGATGTTGTACGAGATTTCACAAATTTAAGAGAATTGACACTATTCACGAAATTTTAAACATTTCAAAGGATTTTGGAGAATATAGTGTATTTGAAAATATTCCGAGGAATTTAATGATATTTCGAAATATTTCGTAGGCTTGTAGGATTTCAAATGATTTCCTGAGATATAGGATTTCATAGGATTTCAACGGAAATTAAAAGGTTCCATAAAATAAGGAATTTCTATAGATTTCAAGGGTTTATAAAAATTAGATGGTTTTTGGATTTCACAAGATTTCAAAAGAATTAAGGAGTTTTTAATAGATTTCAGTAGATTTGAATGGATTTTAAATATTTAAAGGAATTTCAAAACTTTAAGGGCGTTTAATAAGATTTAAAGCGATTCCAAAGAAATTTAGAAGCTAATTACATGTTTCGAGATGTTTAATGGGATTTTACTGGATTTTTGTGTTTAGAGATTTTAGAAGATATAATGGATTTTATCAATTTTAAGGGATTTTAAAATTTTTTAACGAGTTTAGGGTATTTTAAAAGATTTCAAGGAATATGACGAGATTTTAAAATTGTTAAGAGTTTTTGAAGAATTTCAGAAAATTTAAAATCAGTTTAAAAAGATATCCAAGATATCAATGATATTTACGTATTTTTAAAGGATTCCAACGGATTTTTGAGAGAAATTCAGTGAATAGATGAAATTTAAAGGAACTTCTGGGGATTTCTGAGGATTTCTACGGATTTCAGAGATTCTAAAGGATTTCCACGGATTTTAAAGCTTTTTGGGCATTTTAAGATATTCGAAAGCATTCAGAGAGATTTTATGGAAGATGTATATTATGTTCCAGATTTCAAAAAATAGTTAGCCCCTAGATTTATTATTTTAAAGATGGTATGATACTATTTTGCTACTAGTTTTTTCAATATACGCCACTCATGACACTATTTTGAATTCTTGAAATCACTCCGAAGCCTGAAACATTAAACTTGACACATTGAAATATATCAATATATATTGAAATATATAAGCTGCAGTACTTTTGATACCTCAAGATTTACTGTGTAAGATATTTTTTACACTTATTAGTGACAAACTTGAATATTTACATTTTTGATTAACTATTTGAATATAATAATATAATAATAATTTTTTTTTATTTGAAAATAATTCGGCTGTGCGCGGTCTAAATACAGTAAGCGTCAATATTTTAAGATTTGAAAACAATTGAGTACATTTTTAGAATGTAATGTGAAGTTAAAACACAGAAAGTGCACTTTTTTGGTTTGGCGCTTACTGTGTTTTGACCCCGCACAGCCGAATTCTCTGCTTGCAAATTTGTAATTTCAAATAAGAAGTTTGGATTATAAAAAATTAATTCAAGAAAAATAAATGCACTCTTTTTTACTTCTGTTTTCTTAACTGCTGAGATAAGAAGGGCCAGAATGACGCATGTTTATCAGAGATTGTTTCATCTAACTTAAACATCGAGCTTATTATCAAGGTCTTGTTTTATCTATTATAGATCTTGTAAGTTTGTATTACTTCAATGTTTAAAATATTTTTATATTGTGACTGAAAATGAGTAACTATTGAAGAAATATATGTAAAATAAAAATAAAATAATGAGAATTTCTTAAACTAAAATTAAATTAAAATTTTAAATTTGGCACAATAGAAAACACCTAGAGCTGAGTACTTTTTAGCGGTTTTTGAATAGTTATGACTCATTAAAAAAATAAAATTATTAAAGTTTAACTCACAAAAGGATGGCCACTGGGAGTAGCAAAAGCAGTCATCAATACAGTTGCAATTGCTTAAAAAATAAAATATATAAAAATCAATTTCCGGTATATTAGTTTTATGACAAATATCAGGTGTTTTGAAGCTAACAAAGAAACCGCCCCCGAAAATTATATAATTATATAAACGGTATGTTCCACAAAAAAACCATTTTGAAAAATTTTCTCACAATGAGAGATCATAAGTGTGATTTTTTTAATTTTTTCAAAAGAATATGGGAGCTAACTACCCTAAAATTATTTTCATTACACAAAAAATTGCCAAACAAGAGTAAATTCAAGCCAAAAAAATTGGAAGTAATATATATTATTTGCGATAATTAAATAAAGTTTACATATTTTAGATTTTTCACGAAAAATCATTTTCTAGGGGTTAACCACCCTGAATTACATTTTACTATATTTCTCTAAAGGAAAGTAGCTTATGCGTACAATACCAAATAGGAAAATCTCCTCACAATGAGAGATGAAAAATGCGATTCTTTCAAATTTATCAAACAAATATTATAGGGGTCAACTACCCCAAAATTATTTTTGGTTACACAAAAAATTACCAAACAGGAGTAAATTCAGGGGAAGAAAATTGGAAACAATTTATATTACTCGCGATAATTAAGTAAATTTTACTTGATATTGCATTTTCACGAAAAATTATTTTCTAGGGAAAAACCACCCTGCATTACGTTTTATTATATTTCTCTAAAATAAAGTAGCTTCTGCGAACAAAACCAATACAAAAATTTTCTCATAGTAAGACATAAAAAATGTGACTTTCAAAAAATTTTCAACAAAAATATTATAGGGGTGAACTACCAAAAAATGAAAATGCAAAAACACTTCAACTTTACGTAATTATCGCGAGCGACATATATTTTTCCTAAATTTTGTTGCCTGCATTTACTTCTGTTTGGCAATTTTTTATGTAATCAAAAATAAGGTTGATTTTCACCCCCAGGTTGAAATTCACCCCCTAAAATTTTTTCGACAAATTTGAGAAAATTAGATTTTTTAACTCTGATGGTAAGGAAATTTTTCTAATTCGTTTTGTTTGGAAAATCCACTTTATTTTGGAGAAACATAATAAAATGTAATTCAGGGTGGTCACCCCCTAGAAAATAATTTTTCGTGAAAATGCAAAAACAAGTCAACTTTATTTGATTATCGAAACCAAAATATATATTTTTTTAATTTTTTGGCCTAAATTCACTTCTGTTTGGTAATTTTCTGTACAATGAAAAATAATTTCGCGGTGTTTCACCCCCATAAAAATTTTGCAACAAATTTTGAGAAAATCACATTATTGATCACTCATTGTGAGGAAATTTTTCCAGTTGGTTTTATTGTGAAACATACCGCTGTTATGTGTGAAACAATTGAATGGGTATTTAGTACCCCAATTTTCGGTGACGATTTTCATCCCCAAGAACTCGATGCGGACACCTAACTAGAATTCCTTGTAAGAAATTTTAAATTAAGTCTGTACTGAAATGAATTAAAATTATATATTCATTTGCATATAATTTGGAGATTACTTACTTAACAAAAACGAGAATATTAATATTCCCGTCATGTTGAAAAATAGACAAGGTTGGTTCCAACTATTCCGGATTTAAACATTCAGATAATTATAAGAATGATCAGCAAAATTGTCGTTTATATAGCCCGTAAAATAAACACGTGTCACGGACACATTTTCAAAGATTTATATCACATGATTACTGCCTATCAAACGAATTATTAATTCCCATTAGCATACGAGAATTGACAATATATTGTGATAAGATAGTTAAAAAAAAATTGTCTTCAGTTTTCCGTATAATTGTCTGAGATAATAATAAACATTGTTAATTATTTTGCATATCCAGGAGGCACATGACGATTAATGCAAGAATTCTTTATTAAAAAATAATAAATGTCACATCAATGATAATGCATTGCTACAAAAATAATTTCTTTTCGCCTTTTTCAGAATTTATGTTTCGAAAAAATGTTTTCTTTATGGGTATGAATTATATTTCAAGAAAGAGTGCCAAATTGAAATATAAGAATTTACATGTGTTAAATATGATTTCAATTGGATAATACTAACACGTTCAAGTTCCAATTTCCATTTTATAATTTTATTTCTTGATTGATCAACTGTGTATGAAGATCTTGGAAAAATAGACAATTATAATATTTTGTTTGAATATGAATTATTCCTGGAATAATAACTATTTTCATAAGTTCCTTTTCAAATTTTAAGATAAATTTGATAAAAATGTAGACAGTTTGGCAAGAAAGTTGCGCATTTTTCCTAAATTTGGCACATTTTTTTATATTTTCGAAATCAATTGTAATAACTTGAATCTGAGGTACTAAGAATTCTGAAATATCTGGTTGAGCGTCCTGTTTTGAAAGTTTTATCTATTACGACTTACACTATACAAATATTATATTTAGTATTTTAAGTAGGTAAACATTACGCTCTAGAACAGGTGGCAGATGCGGCTGTAAATCATATAGTCCAATACAATTTAAGAATATTGAGATGACCTTTTTTAACGTGGCTGAAATATTTAGCAAATAATTTCAAAGCAAAGAAATTTATAAACATGTGGTATGGTTGTCTGTACCGATCCCGAACATTATTTTCATCCGTAGAATCATATCATTTAGATACGAATATTTTTTCAGTTCCCACTATTCGTACCGAAAAAATCCAGCTATTTAGAGCAAAATTTTGGTATACATCGACATGGTGGAACAAATAAATATATTTTATAATAATTTGTTTATTTTCAAAAATTGTTTGAGGTTATGCCATCATTCATTAAGATCGTTTTATTTTCCAAAATTAGTTTATAAGTGACAAGAAATAAAAATTAATTAATATTAATATGATAATATTACAGTTCTTGAAAAAATAATTAAAATAATTAGACACAGCTTGAAAAGTTATGTTTATAAGCTCAACCAAATTAAAGTTGAAAATATTAAAAATTCAAGAATCTTCATATTAAATATTTGACGAATTGAAAATTTTAATTCTACTCAAGCCTTTAGAAGTAAAACATTTCGAATTTTCAACTTTTAAATTTGAAAGTAACGATTTCGAAAATTTTTAATCGAAAGTGATTGCAATTATTAATTTTAATGATAGCATCTCGTAGTGCGTGACTCATTCTATTATACTCTGTGCATTTATTATTTGAAATTATCCTGCTGAGAAAGAAAAATCATTTGAAAGTGCGAAAATCTAACTTTGTCAGAAGTCGCTGACTTTATTTGTCCAAAGTGGAATTTATTATTCCAAAATATTACAATTTTTGAAGTGTATATTTTTTCATATTAGAAGAAGCAATTAGAAAATAAATCTCATAATAAATTTAATACTCAGAACTATAGCCAACAGCCATACCACGCTGAAAAAACAAGTTCTCGTCAGATCACTGAAGTTAAGCAGCGTTGGGCGCGGTTAGCACTTGGATGGGTGACCATTCGAGAAAACTGAGTGCTGTTGGCACATCGTGGGTGGGGTGAGCCCACACTTGTAGTTATTTACTACAAGTTATCAACCTAGAAACACTACCCGAATCGGGTAGTGTCACGCCTACCCCGAAAGGGAAATGGCTTAATGGTATATATATAGTAAAACAATTAGTTTTTCAATATTCCCAAAACTGAATTTCATCCGGTCACATGACAGTTAAAAAAAAATGAAAGAGTTTTGTTTTCAAATTTAAATTCATTGACATTTTATTCATTATTTTGTCACCCGCTCACGCAATTCTTATCATTGATGTGAGTCAAGTTACTGAAAAAGACAGTTTTTATTATAATATTTCGATAATTTTTTCATTTGTTATGATTGTCTTTACTTATTTGGTGTGTCCTTCTCAAAATAACGCCAATTTCATTTTTATCTTTATTTAAACAAAATAAAAACGTTGTATGTAATATGTGAATGATCCCTATTTAGTTAATTATATTTTAAACAGTGGCTCAAATAACCCCTAAGATATATTTCGAGTATGTACAACTATATATTCAAATTATACTTACCTTCATGAAGTTTTTACAAGCAATGACGAAACATTTAATTATTCAACATTAAAAAAAATTAATTAAAATATTTTTTTTCATCTCGTTTATTGCTCTTTTTAACATAATTATGTTAAGAAATAGGGTAGCCAAAAGAAATAAAATATTAATTCTTTGCTTTTCTCATCTCCATATTTTCTTTCATTTGGCCCAGAAATTATTGTGCAATTTTTTATATATATATACCATTAAACCATTTCCCTTTCAGGGTAGGCGTGACACTACCCGATTCGGGTAGTGTTTCTAGGTTTTTCTTGTAGTTATAAATAACTACAAGTGTGGGCTCACCACACCCACGATGTGCCAACAGCACTCATGTCAGTATTCTTGAATGGTCACCCATCCAAGTACTAACCGCGTCCAACGCTGCTTAACTTCAGTGATCTGACGAGAACTGGGTTTTACAGCGTGGTATGGCCGTTGGCCATGATAAAAATGTTTAATCTGTTTAATAATGTTACATATCAAATCTCAATGTTCTCAAAATGAGAATTTCCATTCTCATATTGGCACCCTTGAACAAAGGTGCACATCTAGGGAAAATTCATCATTTTCAGACCGAATTTTGTCTTATTTCGAGAGTCGTGGAATGTTGGACCGAACTTCCATCAACCAAATATTTGAATTTTCAACAAAAAAATTAATTTTCAACCAGTTTTCGGGGTGAGCGTGACTAGCTTCATTTTTGTATTCCAAAACAATTCTCTACTTTTAAATTAGTAATTTCAAATCAGAAGTTTGCATTCAAAGAAAATTAATTGAAGTAATATAAATGCAATTTTTTTCTTTCGTTTTCTTTTCTTCTGAGATAAGAAGGTCCAGAAAGACGCGGCTATCATCAAGGACATAATTTACCTTAGTGGTTTTTGAATTGGTATGAATAATTATCGAAAATAAAATCATTAAAGAAAGTTTAACTCGCAAAAGGATGGCCATCGGGAGTGGCAAAAGAAGGCTTAAAAAGAGTTGTACATAATTGATACAAATTATTTTCCGGTATTATTTTTTTGACAAATGTCAGATATTTTGAAGCTAAGAAATTTTCAGTTAAGGCTGGACTGCAATGAATCAAATCATATACTTATTCGTATATTATTTAAAGATCGCTTACTTAGTACAAACGAGAATAATAATATTCACGTCAGATTGAAGAATAGACAAGATTGGACCCAACTTTTCCGGATCTGAACATGCAGACAATTAAAAGAATGAGCAGGAAAATTGTCGTTTATACAACCCATAAAAAAGATATGCGTCACGAACATATTTCCAAAGATTCAAAGATCACATGTTTATTGCTTATCATATGAATTATTATCATTCATATTAGAATAAGAGAATTAACAATATATTGTGATACGACAGTAAAAATTGTCTTCAGTTTTCCTTATATTTGTCTAAGATAAATATTATTAATTATTTTAGGTAATAGTAAATGTCCTATTAATGACAATGCATTGTTACAAAAATTACTTCGTTTCGACTTTCTTAGCATTCATGTTTCAAAAATATATTTTTTTTTCAGATTCTTCTTTTGAATTTTCTGGAATTTTATAAATCGAAATTTCCAAATGAGGAATTTTAATTCTAAAAATTTATTTCTGAAAGAGGAAATTGAAACTATAAATGCTTCTTCTATAATAAAGGCAACAATATTCTGCTCTGTTAATATTCTGTTTGACCAAATGTTTTAAAAACGAAAAAAGGAATCTATTCATAACACCTTAACAATTTAAATGAAGTTGTATTTATTCAACTTCTATTAAACGTTACGAAGTTTCTGCACCATTAATTTAGTAAATAAAAATGTCTAAATGATTAATTATATTTGATGATAAAACTATTTCTGAATGTTTCGAAAAATAAGAGAAAAATGTCATTCTAATTATTTTTTGATATTGAGAAAGAACTCAGGTCTTAAGATTTTGCTACCAGACTATAATTTGTGAATTTTCTCATAAATTCAAAGAGATGAGAGAAATGAAATTATGAATAAAAATTGGAATATTTTAGTTCATGAAATTTATAGACTGTAGGTAACGAAAAAAATGGTCGAATAGAAAAAAAATGTAGATTTTTGAAGAACTTGAAATAAAATTCTGAAGCTTCAATTATTATTATTATTTATTATATTGAAATGAATTGAAAAAATAAAATAAAAATTAATTTAA
>CAKNYM010052823.1:861419-956754 GCA_932195095.1 Andricus curvator
AATACGGACATGAGTGCTGTTGGCACATCGTGGGTGTGGTGAGCCCATACTTGTAGTTATTTATAACTACAAGAAAAAACCTAGAAACACTACCCGAATCGGGTAGTGTCACGCCTACCCTGAAAGGGAAATGGTTTAATGGTATATATTGAACTAACATTATGTTTTAAGATAATTACATTATTTTCTTAGGAATACAGGGAAAACTTTAGTTAATTAGGAAAATTTTATTTAAACAAAATACTTGAAAATATTTTAAAAGATATTCAATGAGATCCTAAGATCTCGGAAAAGAATGTAGGAGATTTTAAAGAAATTTTTTTTTATCTTGTAAGATTACAAAATTTTAGAAAAAAATCGAGTAAGTTTAAGAGACATTTAGAAGTTTTTAATGGATACAAAAATAATTTTATTCGAAACTTAATGTCAATTTTTAAAGATTTCGAACAGAAAATTCAGGTTTTTCAAAATTTGAGGAAAAATTTAAATCACTTTGAAAGATATTCAGAAGTTTTTAAAAAATTTCAAAAATAATAAAGAATTTCAAAAAACTTGAAACAAAATGTAGTTTTTGAAGATTTTAAAATAAAATTTGGAAATTTTGGGAAAATTTTCAAACGTTTCAAGATAATAACAAAATTTTCTTAAAATTCCTGGAGAAATTTAAAGTGATTCTTGATTTTTTGAAATTAATATAAAGAGAATACTAAAAAGTATTTTAAAAAATTACAAAAGATTTCCAAAATTGAAAAAAATGAATAATTTGAGTCAGTTTAAAAGATATTTGGGAATTTTGAAGAGATTAAAAATATTTTGAAACTTTAAAATATTTCCGAATATTTATATGATATTCTTAAATTATTCCCAAGCGTGCGAAAGTCTTAAATATGTTTTAAACAACTCAAACTTTTCCTAAAATTTTATAAAATCCTGTAAAATAAAATAACAATTTCTTATAAATTTTGTATATACTTTTTCGACATATCTGACATCTTAAAAAATCTTCTTTAATTTTCTTGAGAAAACTATGGAAATTTTAGCAAATAAAATTAAAAAATAAATTTATTACAAATTTTTATTTTGTATTAAAAATGATTTTTTTCTTCAATTTATAATTTACCTGACAATTTTTTTATTCTGGACTGAAAAATGTTTTTGGTTGCAAATTCAACAATTTTGTTAGAAATTCGTCTTCTTGGTTGGAAAATTTATCTCTTTTGGTAGAAATTTAATCGTTTTTCATTAAAATTGAAAATATTTGGTTAAAAATTAAAATCTTTTTTGGCAAAGGAATCAAATTTTGTTTTGAATTTTTTTCATAAATTCAACTGTTTTTGAATTTTAATTGAAATCATTTTGGATTGAAATATCAACTATGAGATTTCTTGTTGGAAATTTATCTTTTTTGTTTGGCAATTTAAACGTTTCCTTGAAATGTAGCATTTATCGGTGAAACATTCCACAATATCAGTAGAAAATTGATATTTTCGTATTAAAAATAAATAGAAAATTCAATTTTTTTACTGAAAATTCATATTTTTGAATTAAAAATTCGACTGTTCTGTAGAAAACTCGCTTTTGGTTTAAAAATTGAACAATTTGGTTCAAATTCTTTTTCTTTATTTACTGAAAAATCTTTTTTTTGGTCGAAAATTCAACTATTTTGTTAGAATTTTGTCTCTTTTGATTGAATTTACCTGTTTTTAATTTAAAATTCAAATTTTTTCGATGAAATATTAAATATTACATTTTTGGTTAAGAATTCATCTTTGTTGGTTTGTAAGTTCAAGTACTTGGTTGAAAGTCGAACTACTTTGTTAAAAATTCATTTTCTTGGTTCTAAACTCATGATTCTATAAAAAATTCATATTTGTAGTTAAAAATTTAACTATTTTATTAAAAGATAGTTTTTGTTTGGTTAAAGTTAATTTTTAAATTAAAAATGTAACTATTCTTTTTCTGATTAGAAATGGATTTTTAAAACTAAAGATTCATAATTTTAGTTGAAACTTTATCTCTTTGATTTGAAATTAAACTATTTTGTTGAAAATGTCTGGTTGTTTTAGGTTTAAAAATTAATTTTTTGATTGAAAATTTAACCACTCCACTTTTTGGTTTTAAATGTATCTTTATTAGTTATAAATTTAACTATTTGGTTAATAATTTTAGTTAAAAATTCTTCTTTTCTTGGTAGAAAATTAATATTCTTCTTGGAAAATTTATTTTGTTGATAGAAAATTTAACTAGTATGTTAGAAATTTTTTTTTTAATGAAAATTCAAATACTTGGTGGAACGTTAAACTAATTTGTTAACAATTTCTTTTTTCTTGTAGGAGATTTATTTAATGTTTGAAAATTTTAATTATTTGGTTAAAAATTTGAATTTTTTAGTCAAAAATTAATTTGTTTTACTGAGAATTGTACTATTTCATTTTTAGTTGAAAATTGTGATTTGTTTTTTGAAACCTCAACTATTCAGTTGAAAATGGATATATTTGGTTGAAAATTCATGATAATTCATAAGAAATTGTTCTGGTATTTATGGTAGAAACTGAATCTTCTTAATAAAAATGTAATCTTTTTTCGTTAGAAGTGCATTTATTTAGATAAAAATCAATCTGTTTTTGTTAGGGATTCAAATATTTTCTTAAAAATTCAACTCTCTTGGTTGAATTAAACGGTTTCTGATTTAAAATTGAAAACTTCTTCAATTAAAGTATCAACCATTACATTTTTTTTTAAATTCATCTTTTTTCGCTGAAAATTCAACTACTTGGTTGAAAGTTGAACTATATCGATACAATTTTATTTTTTTGGTTAAAGATTTATCATTTCAATTATCAATTTTTATCAATTATCAAAAATATTGTTCTTGCTTCTCTTTTATATTATTTTAGGTATAAGATGGTATGAAATACAAATTGTTGTATTAATATTAATTTGAAAATTGCGGGAGACGCGCAAAAATAATAATCTTGCGCGTGTTTCTTTTCTAGTTTTTTTAAAAGAGCAGAGGGTGGCTTTTGAATAAAGCGTTCGTGGTGTGGATTTTTTTTTCAAGTGGCATTTTTCAATACTCCTATTTATACAATATCTTTACAACTGATAGGAAAATTGCCTTACTCTTGTCGAGAGACACAAAGTTCGGAAGTCCAATCAACGTACCGAGAACCTAAATGTAGTCGAGTGCCTATCAAAGCCTCGTTATCAACGAATGGCACAATTCCGCGCTTTATTAACGAGACGATGAGCGTAGATATGGATTTAGTTGGTATGTTTCAAGAGCGATTGTAATTCTCAAACCGTCACTATCGTTTTGGTTTCATCTATCTCTGTAGAAATTTATTTTAAATGAATACTCTCTTTGCTTACTTACATACCAATGAGAACAATTTTTCGTAAAAAAGTCTTCGTTTATATTTTGAATAATTTATAACAAATAATGAAAAAAGGTTCAAATTCCGTGTAGAATTTCTAATTGAACCGTTCTCTACACAGAAAAAACTCAGAATAAAATTTGTTGCAGGAAATTTTTTAGAGCGATAAAGTTTTGTTCAGCCAACTTCGCGTCTTTCAAAATACATGTGTTTGTCATGGAAAAACAAAAGAAACTTTAACCGATATTTGTGTAAAGTTTATCCTCTGAAGTTAATTTTTGTTGCAAAGAATCTTTCGTCGGAAATCGATGTCAAGTTTCTCTTCTGTTTTTTTCTGTGTAGAAAAATTACCTAAATCGTTTTGGTACAAAATTTATCGAAGAAAATTCTCGAAATGTCATTTTATAAACCAAACCGGATATGTTATAGTTTTTTAAATGTTTGCACACTCTGGAACATGTATTTTTTGGTTGGTAAAAACACATTTTCAAAAGTTTCTTTACCAATTTCGTGCCAAAGCCAAAGTCGACTAAGGTCCTTTTTCCACAGAACGGTACAATTCTGTCTTGAATTGACAATCCTTCTAGAAATTTATATCCTTGAAATAAATAAATAATTATTTAATAAAAATGATGTAATTCGAATTGCCGAAGAAACTTCTCAAAATGTCATTTTACAAACCAAACAGGATATGTTATATTTTTTCAAATGTTTAGACAATCTGAAAAAATGTACTTCCTGGTTGGTAGAAACACATTTTCAAAAGTTTCTTCCGCAATTTCGTGCCCAAACCTAAGTCGCTTTAGGTGTTTTTTCTAGATAATTGCTTAATTTTGTTTTAAACTTGAAATTCTTCTAGGAATTTATATCCTCGATTAAAAAATATATATGTTAGGAAGAATTACCTAATTCGACTTAGGTTTTGGTTCAAAATTGCAGAAAAGCTTCTCAAAATGTACTTCTTGGTTGGTAGAAACACATTTTCAAAAGCTTCTTTGGCAATTTCGTGCCAAAACCTAACTCGACTTAGGTGCTTTTTCTATAGAAAGGTTCAGTTCTGTGTTGAATTTACAACAATTCTTCTAGCAATTTATATCCTTGTAATAAATAAAAGAATTATATAATTCGACATAGGTTTTGGTAGAAAATTGCCTAAGAAACTTCTCAAATGTAATTTTACAAACCGAACGGGATATGTTATATTGCTTCCTCATAGAGGAAGCTTTGTAATGGTAGCATTTTCCAAAATTTTCAAATTCATTTATTAAACCTTCCCCAATTTAAAAATGTCTAATACAATGTTCTAAGTCATTGTCCGGCTGTGTGCGGATGTGTGTGTGTGTGTGTGTTAATATGTGTGTGTGAATGTCACACTTTTTTTGAACACGATAACTAGAAAACGGTTGCAGATAAATTGATAAAATTTAAAAGGCTTATTTTCCTCACTAATATCTTGAAACGGACTGACCGATTTTTAAAAATATTTATTACAATTTTTTTAGCATTCAATAATATTTTAAAAATCGGCTTTTTATAGTAAAACTTTTTTCATCAGCATAATTCAAAGTTAATGCAAGAATGTAAAAGATTCCTTGATCCGAAACGAATCGATTGACCTATAATATTAATACATTTTATTAAAAAGTAGGGAAGTTATGGTAATTTGTATATTTTGAAAATCGGTTTTTTATTGTAAAACTTTTTTCATTAACATAATTCAAAGTTGATGCGAGAACAGAAAAGATGTGTTGATTCGAGTCGAATTGATTGACCTATAATGTTAATATATTTTATTGAAGAGTAAGGAAGCTATGGTAATCCATAATATTTGAAAATACGGTTTTTTGTAGTTAAACTTTCTTCTCCGACGTAATTCAAAGTTGATGCAGGAATATAAAAGATTCCTTGGTCCAAAACGAATCGATTAACCTATAATATTAATCCATTTTATTGAAGAGTAGGGAAGTTATGGTAATTTATATATTTTGAAAATCTTTTTTTTTATAGCAAAAATTTTTTCATTAAAGTCAAGAAAAATGACCTAATTCGACTCAGGTTTTGGTTCAAAATGGCAGAAGAACTTCTCAAAATGTCATTTCAAAAACAAAATGGGATATGTTATAGTTTTTAAAATGTTTGGACAGTCTAATAAATGTATTTCTTGGTTGGTAGAAACACATTTTCCAAAGTTTCTTTGGTAATTTCGTGCTAAAACCTAAATCGACTTAGGTGCGTTTCTATAGAACGGTTCAGTTCTGTATTGGATTTACAACAATTCTTCTAGCAATTTATATTCTGGAAATAAATAAATAAATTATATAATTCGACATAGGTTTTGGTACAAAATTGCCGAAGAAACTTCTCAAATGTCATTTTCCAAACCAAACGGTATATGTTATATTGCTTCCTCATAGAGGAAGCTTTGTAATGGTAACATTTTCCAAAATTTTCAAATTCATTTAATTAAACCTTCGTCAATTTAAAAATGTCTAATACAATGTTCTAAGCAATTATCCGGCTGTGTGTGTATGTGTGTGAATATGTGTGTGTGCGCGTGTGTGGATGTGTGTGTGCGCGGATGTCACACTTTTTTGTGAACACGATAACTAGAAAACGGTTGCAGATAAATTGATGAAAATTGGAAGGCTTATTTTCCTTACTAATATCTTGAAACGGACCGACGGATTTCTAAAAATATTCATTGCATTTTTTTTAGCACTCAATAATATTTTTAAAATCGGCTTTTTATGGTAAAAATTTTTTCATTAGCATAATTCAAAGTTGATGCGACAATATAAAAGATTCCTTGGTTCGAGGCGAATCGATTGACCTATAACATTGATACATTTGATTAAAGAGCAAGGAAGCTATGGTAATGTATAATATTTGAAAACACGATTTTTTATAGTAAAACTTTTTTCTTCAACATAATTCAAAGTTGACGCAAGGATATAAAAGATTCCTTGGTTCGAGACGAATCGATTGTCCTGCAATATTAATACATTTTACTAAAGAGTAGGGAAGTTATGATAATTTATATACTTTAAAATCGGTTTTTTATCGTAAAACTTTTTCCATGAACATAATTCAAAGTTGATGCAACAATAGAAAAGATATGTTGGTTCGAGACGAATCGATTTACCTATAATATTATTACATTTTATTAAAGAGTATGGAAGTTATGGTAATTTGTATATTTTGAAAATCGGTTTTTTTATTGTAAAACTTTCTTCATTAACATAATTCAAAGTTGATGCAAGAACAGAAAAGATGTGTTGATTCGAGTCGAATTGATTGACCTATAATGTTAATACATTTTATTGAAGAGAAAGGAAGCTATCGTAATGCATAATATTTTAAAATACGGTTTTTTATAGTAAAACTTTTTTCTTCAACGTAATTCAAAGTTGATGCAGAAATATAAAAGATTCCTTGGTCCGAAACGAATCGATTGACCAATAATATTAATCCATTTTATTAAAGAGTAGGGAAGTTATGGTAATTTATATATTTTGTAAATCGTTTTTTTATAGTAAACATTTTTTCATTAACATAATTCAAAGTTGATGCAAGAACAGAAAAGATGTGATGATTCGAGTCGAATCGATTGACCTATAATATTCATACATTTTATTGAAGAGTGAGGAAGCTATGGTAATGCATAATATTTGCAAGCACGATTTTTTATAGTAAAACTTTTTTCAGTAACATAATTCAAAATTGATGCAAGAACGGAAGAAAATCGATTAAGAAAGTTATGCTCATTTATAATATTTGAGTCATCTGTTTCAAACAGAAAAATTTTTCACATCGACATAATTCAAAGTTGACGTATGAATATAAAAGACTTTTTGATCATAAATTTTCAAATAGAGTAATTCTGACAATTTTTGTAAAGAAATCATAAAGCGGGGAAAGGGACAGGGTGCGACAGAATTTTTCCTTTCCCTTTTCCAGCTCGAAAAATCATCATTTGTCTATTATTGAAAAAAATAACCAATGCTTCCTCTATGAGAAAGCAAATACATTTGCTAACGGGAAGCAAAGTGCTCGTGAAATGAGCACAATATAATTATAAATACAAACAAAGTGGAAACACTCGAGATCGAATTCACAGCTAATTAGAAAAGTTCTTGGTTGAAAATGTTATTTTTTGGTAGAAATATCAACTATTATGTTTTTTTGTTTAAGTAAAACTATTATATATATTTTTGAGAATTACTCTTTTTGTTTTGTTTGAAAATTAATCTCTTTTTGTAGAAATTTCATATTTTTTAAAATTCAACTGTCTGGTTGAAAATTAATCTGTTTCGGTCGAAAAGACTTTTTCTTTGGTGGAAAATTCACATTTTCGGGTTGATAATTCAATCCTTCTGTAGAAAATTCGTATTTTCGGCTAGAAAATTCAATACTTTGATAGAAAATTCAACTAATTGGTTAAAAGTTGAACTTCTTTGTTAAAAATTAATTTTTTTATTGATGATTCATCATTTTAGTTCAAAAATCATCTATTTCGTTGAAAAGTCATATTTTCTAGTAGAAAATTCGACTGTCTTTCAAAAATTGGGATATGTTATAGTTTTTAAAATGTTTGGACAATCAGAAGAATGTACTTCTTGTTTGGTAGAAATACATATTCAAAAGTTTCTTCGGCAATTTTGTGCCAAAACCAAAGTCGACTTCAGTGCTTTTTCTAGTGAAGGGTTAAATTTTGTGTTAAACTTACAATTCTTCTGGCAATTTATATCCTTGATTTAATAAAAAAATATTTCAAAGGCAAATTACCTAATTACGCTTAGGTTTTGGTTCAAAATGGCAGAAAAGCTTCTCAAAATGTCATTTTGCAAACGAAACGGAATATGTTATAGTTTTTAAATTTTTTGGAGAGTCTGAAAAATGTACTTCTTGGTTGGTAGAAACACATTTTCAAAAGTTTCTTTTTTAATTACGTGCCAAAACCTTAACCGACTTAGGTGCTTTTTCTAGAGAATGGTTCAATTCTGTTTTAAATTTACAATCGCTCTAGCAATTTATATCCTTGAAATAAATAAAAAATAAATTTTTCTGTTGTAAAGCGACAGTTTATCAAGTGCAAAACTCGCCCGTTTTTAACAGTACATATAACGCTCATCATTTTTCGTAACGGTGAAAAATAAAGCCGACAGGTATAACGATGGAAAAACAAAACGATCGAGCGAGAGCGACGGTTTGTTTTCCGAATTCTATTTTTCATTGTTATATGAAGCCACAGAGGATTCGCGTAGTGGTTTCATTATCAGAATGATGTTGAAGGTGAGTAAATATTTGAGGCTTTGAATGCGATAATTGATATTTCAAGTTAAATACAGCTGCCAGTGCAAAACGTTTCCAACTCAATATGATACTGACGTGGCATCGTTCCCTCGAAACATGGAAAAATATTGACTTTATGAAAGTTTTCTACACCAGTTCTATAACACAACGTATTCTGTTCCACCAGTCACCTCAAAAAGAGTCGAATTTTTACAATTTTCAAATTGGAAATTATAGAGCCGATTCATAGACTCGTGAATAATGTATGAAATGTCTGTAGTGCGATTTTTAATACCTTTTTTTTATTAGTTAATTGTTTTAATTTTGTTGAAAAAAATTAAATAGGTACTCGAGAAATTACAAAATGTAAGAATGACAATGAAATTTTAGGTATCCTAATATAATAAAATTGGTCGAACGAAAGTTTTGAAAATCTCGCATTCATTGTTGTTGAATACCTTATTGGTTGCATACAGCGTGAATGTGACTTCAAATGGCTGTTTTCAGTTTATTTTTGTATTTTTTTGGAATTTTTCAAATCGCAATATCCAACTAAGAAATTTTAATACTGAAATTTATTTATAAAAGAGAAAATTCAAGTTGTAAATGATTCATCAATAATAAAGGTAACAATATTCCATTCTTAACGTTTGGAACAAATATTTCAAAAATCACAAAATGATTCTATTCATAATCCCTTGACCATAATAAATGAGGTTATATGTATCTATCTATTAATAGAGATTAAGAATTTTCTGCATAAAATGTAGATTCTTGAAGATTTTGAAATAAAATTTTGAAGCTTTTTAAGAATTGTGCAGGTTTTAAGATAATGATTTTTTTTTGTATTTTTCAATACATTCCAAAAGTTTTTCAAAGTGATCAAAAAATAATCTGGAAGATTTGAGTCAACTTATTTAATTTTGCTGAATTTTTTTAATAGTTTAAAACATTTCAAGATAATGAAAAAATGTTCTTAAGTCTCTTGGGAATATTTAAAGTGATCCTTTATTTTTTTCCAATTATTATAGAGAGAATATTTTAAAAGATTTTAATAAATAAAAAAATATTTCCAAAATTGTCAAAAATGAATCCAAAAGATTTTAAAACAGTTTTAGGAATAACTCGAGTCAGTTTAAAAGATATTTAGGAATTATTGGAATTTTGAAGAAATTAAAAATATGAAAATTTTTTAAAGATTTTCAAACATTTAGGGGAAATCACCATACAGTAGATAATGATTTACAGTAGATAATCTTAGTTAACTGGAAAACTGACCAAAAAAATGTTAATTACTTTTGTTAGTATAACATAATAATTTATATATATATATATATATAATTATAATAATAATTTTCTGACGAAGTTTCATTGAAATTTTATAATTAATTAATGTGTGAGAGCAAAAAATTAATTTTTAACCTGAAGAAAAATTTTCCCTCTTCTTCATTTATACTTTTCAACTTAATTGAACATTTTTATGGCATGTTTATACATTAGAATGGAAGCTTAAAGTTTAGTGAACAATATTTATTGCTACAAAACGTTCTTTCTTTAATATTTATAAATATTTGAGGACCTTTATTGGACATTACATTTTCCGACAGTAGATAATCGAACAATTACGAAAAATGTGGCTGTCAAAATTGGCAGTTGTTTTAAGTTAATGGTTGTGTTTGTTGGTTTATTTTGATTCGTGAAGTTTTTTAATTAAATTTATTCTAAATAACATACTGAGGAAATAGTGTAAATTATTATTTATTAAAAAACACATAAAGTTCAGTTGTGTTTTAAGGAGTCTTTCGGAAAAGATATCATTTTTAGGATCAATGTATGTACAAATTCTGCACTTTTCTGTCATCAGGATAAATGGTATGAAGATTAAACATCTCGTACCAATCGTACCAATCTGACGGAATATTAGAGATAAGAAAATGTCAGTCATTTAAACTTTTGTGATTTTTGAAAAATAATCATAGTTTCAACCATCATTTACTCAATAAACTGATTTCAATTGTAAGTATACTAATGATAAATTTTAATTATACAGAATTGAGTATTCTGTCATACTCATAAGCAATACCAGAAACGATTATCTATTGATGGACACAGGTGTCAGAATTGTACCTTCAACCATGTCTAATAAAAAGATCTAATACAGCTAACTTATTAATTTCGTGATATTTTTTTCTATAAAAATACTCAATTGAATATGTAAGCTCTATTTAGCAACGATAATCTTTCTTTATTTTTGGAAACTGATGCTGTCAAATGCTGTTGAATTTTTTCCTATCTACTGAAGGTTGGTTTCCCCTATAAAATGCACTTAAATTTTTTCCTAAATTCATTCGAAATTTTAATTTTGTATTATAAATTATTTTTCCCTTTAAATCAGAATTTGCCAAAAATTTTGTTATTTTGTAATGAAAAATCTTGTTCGGTTGCAAATTCGGCAATTTTGTTGAAAATTCGTCTTTTTTGATGAATTAAATTCTTTTTGATTCAAAGTTAAAAATATTTTTTAGTATAATTATCAAAGTTGATAATTATACTAAACATATAATAGTTCTATTATGTTTTTCGTTGAGAATTTATCTCTTTTTGTTGAAAATTTAACTACTTGGTCAAAAGTTAAACTAATTTTTAAAAAATGCACTTGTTTGGTTGAAGATTTATCGTTTTAGTTTAAAATTAATCTCTTTGATTGAAAATGTATCCATTTTGCTGACAATTTGTCTGTTTTTGCAGGAAATTAATCTTTTTGCTTCAAAATTTATCTTTTTGGTTAAGGATCTAACTATTTTTTTTAAAACTGTTTGTTTATACATTTAACTGTTTTCGATTCAAACATAAAATCTTTTTGGATTGAAGTATCAACTATCGCATTTCTTGTTGACAATCCATTTTTTTGGTTGATAATGCTGTTATAATCCTTGTAAAACAGTTTACTTAGTTTACGCAAAACGACGGTACTTCACAATTTTTATTAAACATTATTTTAAATTTTCAAAAAATTGCACAATTATTTTTGCACCAAATGAAAGAAAATAGGGAAAGAAGGCAACAAAATATTTGATTTTTCTGGGCTTAGCTGGTGAGTTTGTTGGCTAATTATTCTAAAAATCATAGCCACCTTCGACAATTTTCGAGCTAAATTGATACATTTTTTTGTTTTTGTTTGATGAATAATTATAGTGAAATGAGGTGATAATGCCAGTACAACTCTATAAATCTAGATAATCGGCCAGGGACAAATTTATTGTTCAGCATAGAGCTCACAGTGAAAATGATAACATCTCATGATCTCATGGCGGATACTATTTGAATGTAGAATTGTAGATTGTAGGTGTGGTCTCTACGCATTCCTCGTGAAACCGATAATTGAAAATCAGTGTCCCATATATCGGTTTACGCAGCATCCACCGGGACCTGGCAATCTCTCTACCTAAAATCATCCCCCTTTCATTTCCATCCCTTTAATTCAACGTCCGTTACAAGGTACCTGAAATTTCCCCGTAACGCATCACAAATCCTGGTCCGTTCTGCCACGGGTCGTCGATTTCAAACTACTGGGACTTTTCGGAAACATGTCGACATACCGCGTGAATGATTAAAGTCGATGAACGCTTTACGACACGACTGATGCCTACATGCACTTTACCGAAAATCCGCTTTAATTTCAGTCGATCAGTTGCTGCCGGTCACTAAAATACGCTTTTATGGCAATCCTACTAACGATTACGACGATGATGAAATTTCCAAAGTGCACTTTTAACGATTATGGGCAAATGGTATTCTATGACATTACGAATCACCGACCGCGTCCAATGTATTTTAGGGCGATGCCCATTCGATCGCCGTCTACCTGGTTGCTCTATCCCTTCTACCCAGCTTCCCTTCATGTAGCCGAGGGATCGCCAGACGCTCTCGCTGACCCTTGCGAGCAGGTTGGTCCTTTGTACTAATCAGGAATAAAAGAAGACAGATTTTTTTAAGTTTTGCAATTAGTAATTTAAAAATATTATGTTAGAAATCTTCGTTCTTTGGCAATTCCAACGATATGTTATTTTTCTTCATAATTTGGAAATTAGAAGTGTCCGACTGCGTACAATGTATTTTAGGACGATCGCCGCCTACCCTTGCCAGCAGAGTTGTTCTTTGTACTAATAAGGAACAAAATAAAAGAAAAGTTCAATTTTATAATAAGTAATCGAGAAATATTATATTCGGAATCTTCGTTCTTTAGCGATTCCAACGATATGTGATATTCTTCTTCATAAGTTGAAAATTATAAGTGTCCAACCGTGTCCAATGTAATTTAGGGCAATGCCCATTCGATCGCCGTCTACCTGTTTGCTCGATGATGAAACTTCCAAAATGCACTTTCAACGATTATGGGCAAATGGTATTCTATGACATTACGAATCACCGACCGCGTCCAATGTATTTCAGGGCGATGCCCATTCGATCGCCGTCTACCTGGTTGCTCTATCCCTTCTACCCAGCTTCCCTTCATGTAGCCGAGGGATCGCCAGACGCTCTCGCTGACCCTTGTGAGCAGGCTGTTTCTTTGTATTAATCAGGAATAAAAGAAGAAAGATGAGATTTTTGAGTTTTGCAGTTAGTAATTGAGAAATATTATATTAGAAATCTTCGTTCTTTGTCTGACCGCGTCCAATGTATTTTAGGACGATCGCCGTCTACCTGGTTTCTCTGACCCTCTACCCAACTTCCCTTCAAGCAGCTGAAGGATCGACAAACGCTGTCGCCGACCTTTGTCAGCAGGGTGGTCCTTTGTACTAATGAGGAATATAATAAGAAAAATAAAATTTTAAAATTTTGCAATTACATAGTAATTTTGAACTATTATATCCAAAATCTATTCGTTCTTTGGCGATTCCAATGATATGTTATTTTGCTTCATAAGTTAAGAATTAGAAGTGTTTTTGATTTTAAAGAACACAATTTTTAACATTATAATTTCAAATTGTTTGATTTTTAACACTACATTTAGAATTATTATACATTCTTGAAATTTGCCAATCAAATATTTTGCAAGTTCAAATGATTCATTTTATTAAATCTTCTACTGAAAATCAGACAATTTTAAGATATTTCATTGAAAATTGAAAATTAAAAAAAATGCAAAATAAAATTGCCATATACGATTCCAATTCTTAAAATATCTACGATTTTAAGACTTTTAGTTAAATTTTTTTAAAGTTGAGTTTGAAATATTCAATATTTTAGGACATTTTCAAATAAAAAATAATTTAATTTTCAATGCATAGTTCGAAAGTCGCCTTACTTTTTAAGGCTTGAATTTGAGAAATTATTTTATTAATTTTGCATTGATTTGAATTAATTCTGATTGCATTTATTTCAAAATTGATTAATTGCAAATCCTTTAAATTGAAAATTGTACAACTACCTAGTCTTTTAATTTTATAGTCTACAATTTTAAAGTATTTAAAAAATACGCCAATTTGGTACGTTGAAAATTAAACAATTTATTCTAATATTTAAATGAAAATTATCAAATTTAAAACTGACTTTCAAGTCGTTCAATATGAAATGTTGTGATTTCCGTCAAAGGAAAGATAATGACTGAATTCAAAAGATTATTATTAATAATTTCATTGATAATCCATTCAGAAATATTTCAAGGAATATTATCAGATTTAATGTAATTTTACGGGATTTCAACAGATTTTATAATATTTAAATGGATTTCAAAGAATTTCTTCATAAGAATTGAGAGATTTTAAAGGATTTGTAATTTTGTAATTTATTGAAAAAGCCCCTATGGCTAAGTAGCCCTCTAAGGAATTTTGAGATTTCAAAATATTTTGAAATATTTTCAATAAATTTAGAGAATTTTAAGGAATTTTAATGACTTTCGAAGGATTTTAAACGTTTTAGGGTAATTTTAAAGATCCTCAGAAATTTTCAAGGGCTTAATAAATTTTTAAAGGTATTTTAACATATTTCAATGGATTTGAAATATTTGAGGATATTTCCAGGGATTCCAAGATTAATCTGATTAAAAAGACCAACATAAAAAACTAAACATTAAAAATTACTAAGGTTCCTGAGTGAGCATTTAAAAAGTAAGATACTTCAAAACAAATATTTGCGAATTCAAACTTTTGAAGCTAAGCAATTTTCAAGGCCTGAAAAATTAAACTATTTCCGTATTACGTATCCAAAACTATAATTTCAGATGGAAATTATAGAAATTTTAAAGGCGATAAAAAAAAAGTTACGTATTAAAAAACGTTTTCCAAACCTAAAAAGATTTTTGATCTTTTCGTCAATGATCACTTAAGAAATAAGCGAACAGACAAATATTTTTTTTGTATATAAATTGGCAAATACGCAAAGTGAAACAAATAGTTTGTTTCAGTCATCTTCATAACATGATAATTTGAATAACATTTTTTTTTCGTTTTTGTTCTGCTTATTCGCAGTAAAAAAGTTCACAGAAAACTCCCTATAATTTTTCCCTCGTATGAAAAATTTAAAAAATCTTATAATTAATATTTTTAAATAGATCGAATACATTTCAAACCAGGCAGGTTCTACACACCAAGTCGCAGAATCAGCGACGAAATACACTTCTGTCGAAAATTGTCGGTACGACCAGCGCGAGTAGTATTAAAAATCACTGCTGATGTTGAAAGCTTTAACTCGTTTAAATTTACGATAACTCGTTCGAAAAAAAAGCGAGAAGCTTTTTCAAAAAACCGTTGGAAAGCTTATTAAATTCCGCCTGGAGTTACTCTACTAGAGATATTTTTAGCTCTTTGAAGATAATAGACCACGTAAGAAGTTAAAAAAAAATGCAAGAATTTCTCGAATTTTGTACCTCAACTTCAACTTCCGGCAAAACTTCGAAAAGTTTGACAAAAAATCTAAAATACATACCACACAGTCTCTGAAATATTATCTTGAATTTAAGCCGATAAAACTTTTAAAATCTTCACGGGTTCTCGAGATACGACTAAAAACGTCTAAGTCTCAAAACTGAAACTCGGCGCAGACAAGTATAGACATTTTTAGTCGTATCTCGAGAACCGATAAAGATTTTTCAAGTTTTATTGGCTTAAATTAAAGATAAGATTTCAAAGACTTTGTGGTATGAATTTCAGATTTTTTCTACAACCTTCCCAGATTTCACCAAAGTTGACGTCGAGGTACAAAATTAGAGAAATTCTTGCATTTTTTAAAAACTTCTCACATAATCTATTCTCTTCAAAAAGTCAAAAATATCTCTATTGAGGTCAATCGATGCGAAATATAATAAGCTTTCCAAAAATTTTCTAAACAAGTTTCTGGCTCCTTTTTTGAATGAGTAATCACGTTTCAAAGTCAGCAGTGATTTTTAAGACTAGTCTCGCTGGTCGTACCGAAAATTTCCGACGGTAGAGCATGTTGTTATTTAGAGGAAATTAGTCGACGTGTAAATTTCCGATTTGAGAAAAAAAAATTTCCACTTCTCCCTCTTTCGCAATCCTTAGAAAATTTTTGAAAACGTCAAAAAGAACAAAGAGGCGACGATTTGTTTAAAAGTATAAAAAGTCGATTTTCCAAAAAAAACCTACACTTACACTTCTTGACATTTTTTTTTCATTTAAACTTCTATAAGGAAAACACCTTGTAAGTTTTATGCGGGATAACTAATTTTTGTGGTCGGGAAATTTCTTTTTCCTAAATCCAATTATCTTATAAAATGGTCAGGCTTGCATAGAGCTCATAAGGATGCCTTCTTAAGCAAAATCTTTGAAACAAATATTCCAAAAAATATAAACGGTAGGCTTTTTAGAAATTCTTCTTGTAATTTTTTAAAATTCGAAAAAAAATACAGAAGATATTATGCAAAATACCACCTTTTTTATTTTTTGCAATATTGAAAAAAATCTGAACAAGGTCAACAAATGTAAAATTTTAGCGAAAAACTTGTGATTTGAAAAAAATGGATCTCATGAGAGATCCGTAACTTTGTGCAAAAAAATCTTTTATTCAGAAATATACAAATTGCCTTATTTCATCTACCAGAATTATTGTTCGGCATAGGAGGATCCATTCTTATTGTTAGAATATTTTGTCTGAGCGATGAACTTTTTGATGAACTAGTTTTACATAAAAAAAATGAAATTCTATGCAAATTTTCTGATTAAGAATTAATAATAGTGTAAAATAAAAACAGTTTACCAGGCCCCCTCCACTCTCAAGGAGGTGGTTAGTTATAATTTTAAAGTTATTTCTCCGCTTTGAATTTTTATTATAAACTATGTAATTATATTAATCATGAAGGTTATTGACATAATTAACAAATTTTCAAATAGAAACTATGTTTTTATATTTACAAGCAGCGTCTTGCATGCCATGGTATAATCATTAATCAACAAGTATAAAATATTTATAAGATTACGATATTACTTTCAATGTCCTAAATTGAAGAATGAATCCACAAATTTATTCAAAATTATATCATTTTAGGCAATTTTAAGTTAGAAACATTAAAAATTGAAAGTTCACAATTTTTTTAAGTTGCACACTTTTTAAATTAGAAGTTGAATTATTTTAATTTTAATTCGTTGCAAATGAATAATTGTTCAATTGTTATTTATACATCAAAATTTGTTTTGAAATCTTTTGAAACATTCTCTTAAAACTATATTTTTTTACTAAAAAATCGCTTCAAGTTTCCCCAGGAACATCTTATTTTACATGTTTTGGAATCTTTACAAATTTTATATTATTTTTGAAAAATTTTCAAAACTTCTGAATATCTTTTTAAATTATTCGATTTTTTCCTAAAACTTTCAATAACTCCTGCGAAATTAAAAAAAATGCCTGAAAATCTTCCAGAATATTATTTTTACAGTTTTGGAAACCTGTTGAAATCTTTTTAAATATTCTCTTGAAATTAATTTTTCAAAAAATAAAATCATTTTCAATTTTTCAAGGAATTTTAATAAATTCTTCTATTATTTTTAATCCTCTTAAAATGCTCGAAAAGCTTCTATATTTTTCGTTTGAAATCTTCAAGAATCTACATTTTGTTTTACATGGTTTTAACATTTTGAATTTGTTCAAAACTTCTCAATATCTTTTAAACTTATACCAATTTTTTCCAAACTTATAACTGTTTATTTTTATTTATTCATCAAGATTTTCTTTTATTTTGAAATATTCTTGAATATTCTATTAAAATTAATTTTTAAAAAATCATTTAAATTTTTCCCAGGAATCTTAAGACAATTTTTATATTATCTTAGAACCTTTTAAAATCCTTAAAAGCTTCAAAATTTTATTGAAAAACTTCTACATGTCTCCTCAACGTACTCGAATTTTTTCTAAATGAATACATTTTTATCTGTATTTTCACATCAAAATTCAACATTTTCACTTACAAATAAAATTTTTTTGAATTAGAACAATTAAAATTAATATTGTAATATTCAAAGTTGAAGTTTAGCTCTCCGAAATTTTAACGATTCGAGGCTTTCTGCTTCAAACAATTCAGTTTCAAATTGTTTAGTTGTGAATATCTAATTTTTAATTGTTCATTTCTAATGAAGAGTCAAACATTGCTGATTATTGAAAAATTGTTCTTTTTCTTGGTTGAAAATTTTCAAATTGAATTCGTTATAAATGTTATATTTTATACTGAAACAACAGATAGTTTATAAAGTTTGAATCGGAAGTTTACATTTGATTAGTAACTTCTTAGGCTTTTGAATTAAAACAGTACAATTTTTAACGTGAAAGTCTGTAAATTGTTTAATTTTAACAGATTCAGAAACGCCCTATAAAATTAATCAATTATTGTTCAATTTCGAATACACGAACTACAGTCCAATTTTCAAAATTATTAATTAAAAAATTGCATTTTAAAATTCTTTTAATTGATAATATACCCTTAAAAATGAAAATCTGAAATGCAAAATTTTTATAGTAAAAGATTTTAGAATTACACATTGTAAACTGAATGATTTCTTAATTGAAAAAGTTAAGAATTCAAGTTAGCATTCAAAAAAAAGTTGAAATCAAACTTATTTTAAATTGCATTATATATTTTGTGGCCACCCTGAATTACGATATTTCAGAATATAATTATGCTTTTTGAATGATAATACGTATTTCGTGCCTGGTGGCTTAACAATTCTTCTTCAAAGAAACAATTAAAATAATATATAGTTCAATAATTCTAATATTGATGTCTTTTAATTAAATTTCTATTCAATGCAGTAAACACACTTTAATTTTTTTTTAAATATTGATAAATTCCAAAAAAGTAAACTTTCTCCGAAGTTTTTTGCTTCTTTTCAAAAGTATTTTTAGACTTTTACTTTTATTTAATAAAACGTAATTACATAAATAAAAATAATCGAACAGTACAAAAAAAGGAAAGTCGATGGGATTTTAAATTGGTGGAATACACATTTTGTAAACACGTGGTTTAGAATATTTATCAATTGAATTATTATGAATTCTGATAAGACCTGCAATTTAGCTAAAATTGCTAGTTTTTAATTACAAATTTTAATCTTTTTTGTTGAAAAAGCAAAAAAGAAAAAAACAATAAAGTATAACTATCGACAATTCAAAAATTTGCATAACTTTTTATTGCTAATATGTGTTTTACTTTGTCGTCAAAATCTACAAGGTATTACAGAAAACTACAGGATTGTACATTTTTTAATTTGGGCGTTTGACGTCATAAAAATCTTTAAATTGTACGTAAAATTTTTGTAGAATGTTACAAATCTTTACAAAAAATACAAGATTTCACCAAAGTTGAAATATTGGGAAACTGTACTCAAAAATTGTGTTATATATACTAGTAGTTTATTGTAGAAATGTACAAATTTCAAAAAAAAAAAAAAAATTACAAACTAAACACTTTTAGAATCCACATCAACGTTTCGACTTGTACTTTACTGTCAATTTTTGTACGATATGTAATATATAATTTTCTACAAGGAACTACAATAAAAATAATTTTTCACTTTTACCAAGAACTTTTGCTATTTTAATAAATCACAATGAACTGTAGTGCGATTATTGAAAATTGAACAATTATTGATTTTACAAGACGATTCTGAACAGATTTTAACGTTGAAAATATAAATTTTTCAATTTGAAAGCCTCAGTAGTTAAAAAATGTGAACTTCGGATTGGAACTTCATAAAATATTCTTAATTCTAAAATAATTTCAAATTAATAAATTTATAATTAAACGCTCTTATTCAATTCCGAATTCTATTCAAATGTTGTTTCAATCTAAACGATTGCATTTGTAACTATTTAATTTGAATTTTTTTAATTAATGAAGACTTTTTTTGGGATATTCAGCAATATTTTTAGAAATGAAAAACTAAAATTAGATTCTTGAAGATTTCGAAATAAAATTTTGAAGCTTATTATGGATCTTTAAAGGTTTCAAGAAAACAAAATAATTTTTAAGTTTGCTGAGAAGATTTAAAATTATTTTTTATTTTGAAAAATTAATATTAAGAGCAAAATTAAAAAAGATTGTAGACAGAATGCAGATGTTTGAAAATTTCAAAAACAAAATTTATAAACTTTTCAAGCATTTTGAAAGGTTTTAAATGAATACAAAATTCTTATTTCTTTAGTTAATTTTAAAAGAATATTTAATAAAATTTTCAAAAAAGAATCAGGATGATTTCAAGGTAATTTTTTTACTTTTGCAGGATTTTCAAAAAATTGTAGGAAAAATTCGAGTTGCTTAAAATGATATAATTTTGAAATTTTTTTGATTAATTCTTCAATTCACAGCACTGAAAATGATAGCATGGATTTCTGTTTTTATTTAATCTTTTAACTGCACAATGTATAAAAGTTAAAATTTAAAATTCTGCAGTTTAACGACTTTTAATTTAAACAATTTCAATCGAAAACTGTTAAAAGCTTCCATTTTATACCTGTCAATTATTAGGCGTTTGAATTAAATAAATTTCAAGGTTCAATTTTGCAAGTTTAAAATTTTTTTAAATTTAACTTTGAGTGCTCGAATTTGCAGTTCAGTCTTTGTAACCTCTAAAGAAAAAAAGTTTATCTTCAAGAGTTCGAATCTTTTAATTTCAATGACCGTGATCAGTTCTTTCTCAAGTGTTCAATTTTTATTTGCAGTCAGAAAATTGTTCTTTTTCGACCTAGGATGACAAATATTGAGAATATTGAAAAGAGATAATGTTAAATGGCATATACATGGTGTCCAATCAATTGCTATATAGTTGAAAAAAAACTTCAAACTTAAGGTTTTTTGGGGTTAATAACGATTTTTCATTATTGTCTTTTAATATTTTAATATTGCTTCGAAGTTTAAATATAGAAGTTTTTATGTAATAGCGATCAGGTCCACATCTTAATTTAAAATTATCTCATTGCAATATTCTTCAAAGTTTTATTGTACTTTTCAAGAGAAAGAATAAAAAAATATTCTAAACCACGTGTTTACAAAATGTATATTACACCAATTTAAAATCCCATCTACTTTCCTTTTTTTGTACTGTTCGATTATTTCTATTTATGTAATTACTTTCTATTGGAATGGAAGCTTCTAATGTGTCCCCTAATGGTTTACATTTTTTTCTATCTCTTCCCTATTCCTTTACACACACCCCACACACTTTCATGGTGGTGGTAGGGGGACCTACAGTTTAAGGTGGGTTCCGAACCACCAAGAGCAACAGCTTTAAGTACTCAGAGAAACTTTTTCTCTAGAGGTACCGGTCCCACGACTCTCCGGAGATGAACAACTTCCCTTGCTGGGCAAGTGTTCACCGCATGGGCCGCCGAGGCTCTTCCAGAGTGCGAGGCAGGAATCGAACCCGCAAGCCGACGGAGTGGGTCCAAAGCCTATGCCTTAACCCCCACGACCATCGTCCCACTTTAATTGCTTTCTATTAGGTTTTATTTAGTTTCCAGTTTTAGTCGATTCACTAATTGACAATAAACTGAATTTTACATGAGTTTTATTTATATTTTTGAGTTCTCTTCCATAATACATTTGAATCTCCCGCATATCCCGATCTGTCCCGAATGGCCCCGAACCAAAACATCCCTAAAAAAATGGCGGCTCGGAAGCCTTCAAGTTGGCACACGCGTTTTCCATTGAATCCTGCATCCAGTGTATTATATATATCATTGGATATTTGTGTAAAGTTTATCCTCTGAAGTTAATTTTTGTTACAAAGAATCTTTCGTCGGAAATCGATGTAAAGTTTATCTTCTGTTTTTTCTGTGGTCAGCTTGAACTTTTGGTAACATAAAGGCGAACATTTTCTTTTTATAATAAAGCCAAGCATGAAGAAACTCGGAAAAATTTATCTTTTGTTCTATTTCAGAAATAAAAACATTGAACTCCATATTGTTCTTGAATTTTTGTCGAAAAACATCAGATCAATGTTTATTTAAGTACGCACGTATTTACTGAAATATGAGGTAATTGGATGTATATTCGATATAAAGAGGTGGGACCCATATATCAGAAACATCGTGCGGTCTGTGAGACCGCACGTCCACATGTATTAAAAGTTTCTTTAAAAAATAGGAACGCCAAGCTAATGCGTTACTTTTTTCAGTAACGGTAACAATAACGCGTCAATTTTAGAAAAAAATTAACTGTAGCGCGTTACTTTTGACTGGTAACGTATCCAAAACTGATCCTCTACTTCCGGAGAACCGTTAATATTAATTTAAAAACAAACTTTCGAGACGTAAGAACCTTCGGAAGGTAATAAGTTCCCGAAACTAAAATGGCACTCTCGCTCGAGTCCATTGTCATTTAATGAATTTTTCGATGAAAAAATAAAACAGGTGCACCGTTGCGAACTTGAGACCGCCCACAGTAAGTCGGCATAAGTAACGGGCAAGCTCGCTAGAGCGAAAGTTCCAATAGCGAGTGAGATCTATATTTAATAAGACAGAAGAGTTATACTTTCGTTCCCGGAGTCGTACGCAGTTCGAGTGCTAAAGTTCTCTCGTTCGAAATTATCCAGATCTCTAGCAGCCCCGTTGGCACCCCCTTACCCCCACCCCTTTTTCCATTTCTCGGACCCTTGGGCAGAGGCGAGAGATAATTAAATATATCCGGGGACGAAAATGCTCAAATAGATTTTCCTTAGCGAACCTCCGGGTTCCGGCAACGATAAGGGATTTTCCCTCGTTGAAGTTATCGCTGGAAAAGAGGACGAAAGCGCCGGAAACGAGGAAGGGAAGGGATGAAGGAAGAGGGAAGAAAGTTTTTCCATTGTTTTTATTGGCTCACTCCACCTCACCACTCTTGGTTGAGAGAAGCGGATGGATTATAGAACACTCGGATGTCGAAACGAGTACCGGTTATTGGTATAGTTGACATTGTTAATAAATATCGACAGAGGAACATCCTGTATTGAAAGAGAAATCTTTTATCACGGAAGATTGCCTTGATAGAAGGATTTTCATTTTTTTTGATGTAGTACCTGTCATACTTTAATGCAAATATCATTATTCCCCTTTAATTGTGCCCGGAAAATGCCCCAAAAAATGAAAAATAGCAGTTTTCTATTAAATTCATGCTAAAGACGGTATTTTTAAAAAAAATGTCAACATGAATTATTTTTAATCGATGAGTGACGAGTTTTAAAGTATATTTTAAATAATCTTAAATTGTTTAAACAATTTTTTTCCCCCTGTAAATCGTGAAAAGTTATTATCTTTCGGAATGAATCGTACAAAGTTGATGAATGTCAAGAGTACTAGTTCTTGTTCAACTTATTTGGTAATTATTTAAACAATTTTTATTTGTTTAAACAATTTTTTCTTTCTAAAATCGTAAAAAGTTATTATTTTCTGAAAATAATGACACAATTAAAGAATTTTGAAAGCAATACATTTTTTAAGGATGTTTGGTAATTATTTAAACAATTTTGATTTGTTTAAACAATTTTTCCCCCTGTAAAGCGTGAAAAATTATTACTTTCTGGAATTAATGACACAATTAAAGGAATTTAAGAGTAATATTTTTTTTTCTACAGAATATTTAGCGATTTTTTAAATAATTTTCATTTGTTTAAACAATTTTTGTTTGTTTAAAAAATTTTTTCTCTGCAAATCGAGAAAATTTATTCTTTTCAGCAATTAATGACACAATTAACGAATTTTAAGAATAATATTTTTTTGCCTAAGATATTTTAAAATTATTTAAACAACTATTAATCCTTCACTTGCACCTGTTCATAGGAAAGGTGGAGAAAAGTCTAGATTCTTCGAATCTCTAACACTATGTCGCTTAATATACAGTATTTCCTTATCTCAGAAAATACCCTACATTGTTTAAACAATAATAATTTGTTTAAAAAATTAAAACCAACTGCGCTATGTAAAGTACAGTGTTTTTTATCTTCTTAAAATCACCCCCGTAGATAATTGGAATCTGTGAACTAAAAATAATTTACATGTAGATATTTCCTAAAGTATATATAGTTTTTTGTCTTAAAATCACCCCCGTAGATAGTTGGAATCTTTGAAATGAAAACAATTTGCATGTAGATATTTCCTAAAGTATATATAGTTTTTTTTAATCGCCCCCGTAGATGATTGGAATCTGTGACCTGAAAATAATTTGCATGTAGATATTATCTAAAGTAAATATAGTTTTTTTTCTCAAAGTAACCCCCTAAAACGTAATATATACGATTGTACGTTGATGCTTACTATCCGAAATTCATTTGAAAAATTATTCATTTTAACGAATATGATCTGAAAAAATAACTACTCATAACAGACTGCAAAAATGGTTTATATTGATGATTATTAATGATTATTAATTGTTTAAATAATTTCAAAATATCTTAAGCAAAAAAATATTATTCTTAAAATTCGTTAATTGTGTCATTAATTGCTGAAAAGAATAAATTTTCTCGATTTGGAGAGAAAAATTTTTTTAAACAAACAAACATTGTTTAAACAAATAAAAATTATTTTAAAAATTGCTAAATATTCTGTAGAAAAAAAATATTACTCTTAAATTCCTTTAATTGTGTCATTAATTCCAGAAACTAATAATTTTTCACGCTTTATAGGGGGAAAAAATTTTTTAAACAAATCAAAATTGTTTAAATAATTACCAAACATCCTTAAAAAATGTATTGCTTTCAACATTCTTCAATTGTGTCATTATTTTCAGAAAATAATAACTTTTTGCGATTTTAGGGAGAAAAAATTGTTTAAACAAATGAAAATTGTTTAAATAATTACCAAATAGGTTGAAAAAGAACTACTACTCTTGACATTCATCAACTTTGTACGATTTATTCCGAAAGATAATAACTTTTCACGATTTACAGGGCAAAACATTGTTTAAACAAATAATAATTATTTAAACAATTTAAAATTATTTGAGGTATACTTTAAAACTCGTCACTTATCGATTAAAAATAATTCATGTTGAAATTTAAAAAAAAAATACCGTCTTTAGCATGAATTTGATAGAAAACTGCTATTTTTCATTTTTTGGGGCATTTTCCGGGCACAATTAAAGGGGTTCAGGTCTGTCAAAATTAAAAGCTATTGGGTGGAAATTATTCCTTAAATACTCCTCAAGGGGTGAAAATACTTTAATTGACAAAAAATGTAAAACAAGTACTTCTTTTTTCCATTTTTTTTAAATCGAGCTTTTCCCATTTAAAACCCCATGTTAATTTCAAAAGCCCGGGGGCACGGGTTAACGTTGAAAAAAAAATAAAAATTACAGAATTTCTTTTTCCGGAAAACGAACAAAATGGGGGGGTTTTATCACCAAAAATCGAAATTCGAATGTTTACAGGTATAAATTTGGACCATCCTAGTGTGACACCTCCCACCCGCATTTCGAGCATAGAAGTTGAATGACCAATAGGAATAACTAAAAATTCTTGAATTTTGTTTTTAGCCTGGCCCGTATCATGCCACTATTGGCACTTTATAACACTTTTTTCAAGGATGCAACTGTTTTGATCCTTTTTTGAAAACAATTAACTTAATTCTAAAATAACATATCCGCCGGATTTGCAAAATATTTCAAGAGATTTTACCAGATCTAAATGATTTTATAGGATCTCGAAGGACTTGAAACTTGTGAGGTTTCGAAAATTTTAATGGATTTTAGAGGATTTGAAAAATTTTATGGCATTTTGAAAGATTCCAAGAAATTTCAAGGGATTTTAAAAGGGTATCGAAGATGGAAAAGGATTTCAAAGATTTCAAGGTACTTCAGGAAGAAAATGAAATGGAATCGAATTCTGAAATATTTCTATGAAATTTATTAGATTTGATGGTGTCTCAAAGGATGTTGAAGATTTAAAAAAAATTTCAATGGATTTCAAAATATTGTATGGCCTTTTACAAGATTCCAAGAAATTTCAAAAGATTAAAACATTTTCAAGGAATTTTAAAAGAATATCAAAGATATTTTAGGATTTCACAGATTTCAAGAGCTTTTAGGAAGTCAATGAAAAAGAATGAAATTTAAAGCAATTTTTTATTATATTTCGAGGAATTTAACCAGACTAACGCGATTTTATAGGATCTTCAAGGACTAAAAACTTAAAAATATTAAAGAAGTTTCAATATATTTCAAATTGTTTAAAACATTTTGCGGAATTTTACAAGATACGATAAAATTTTTTAATTTAAAGGGATTTTGAATGACTATTAAATATATAATTGTATTTCAAAGACTTCCAGAGATTGTAGGGAGTAAATAATATAGAATGAAATTTAATGCGATTTCTACGGATTTCGTGGGATTTTATGGGGTCTCAGAGCATTTCAAAGATTTTTAAAACCTTTCAGGAGATTTCAAAGATTTTGGATGCATTTTCAAGGATTTCAATACTGTTACTATAGAATATTTTTAAAAGCTCCAAGGGATTTCAAATAATATTAAAGATTTTAAATGATTTTACGAGATTTCAAGAAGTTTCATCAGATTCCAGTGGATTTCAAATTTGTTTAAAATTTGGTATACATTTTAAGAGATATTAAAAATTTCAAGTTAGTTGACGGGATTTAGAATTATTTCAAGGGATTTCTAGGAGTTTTACCAGATGTTCTTGATTAAATGGGATCTCCAAATAAATCAAAGAATATCAAAAGATTTTTGGGTATTTCACATGATTCCAAGAACTTTCAACAGATTGAAAAATTTGCAAGAGATTTTGAAAGGGCATCAAAGATATCAAAGGCTTTCAAAGATTTTAAGAGAATATCAGATTTAATGGGATTTCCGAGGTGATTAAAGAGAATTTCGAAGATTTCATCATTTTTTATAAAATTTTGAAAGATGTCACAAATTTGAAGATGTTTAAACGATCTTTTTCATTTTTTTAGGATTAATAGGTCATTAAGAAGATTTTGAGGGATTTCATAAATTTCAAGAGATTTCAACAAAATTAAAGGTTTTGACTAGATTTTCATGGGATTACAAGAGATTTTACAATATATAATGGATTTTATTAATTTCAAGGGGCTTTAACAAATTTTATGTGATTTTACAGGATTTCATTGTATTTCGAATATTTTATAATTTTTTAAAGAATATTGAAAGATATTCCAGATTTCCAGATGCTTTACAGGATTCTACTAGATTTTCGTAAAATAAGTAGGAATTTAAAAATATTTAATTGATTTTATTAGTTTCCAGGAATTTCAAAAGTGTTTCCAGAATTTAGTTTGTTTTTATTTAGAATTTTTTTTTAGAATTTATTTCAAAAGATTCCAAAGAATTTAACAAGAATAAAAAATTGGTAAGGGGTTTTGAGATATTTCGTAGGATTTTATAAAAAGTCAAATTATTTTATACAGTTATCCAGGATATCAATGATATTCAAAAGATTTCAAGGTATTCCCACGGATTTCCAGATAACTTTAGGAAATAAATTAACTAAATTTGAATTTCAAGGGACTTCTAGGGATTTGTAAGGGTTTTAGGGATTTCAGAGATTTCAAGAGATTTTAAGGAATTCTCCCACATTGTCAGGATTTCGAAAAAATGAAAATGTCAAGGGATTCATATCGATTTTAAAGGAATTTAGAGGTTTCAAAGGATTTAAAAATATTGACGAGGTTTCCAGACATTTGATAGGATCTCAACGGATTTCAGGTGTTCTTAAGGGATTTCAAGAGATTTCAAAGCTTTTAGGGTATTTTAAAAATTCCTAAAGGATGTTATTAACAGCAGAAATTTGAGAAGAAAAATAATAACATAACAAAAAATTGTTTAAGATTGTAAATCTTCTTTCAAACCTACTGTCTTTCCTTCAAAACCATCGAGTGTTGATGAAAAATGTTAACATAACCTAAAAATGTCCAAAAATTGTAAATTCTTTTGAAATCTATACCGAGTCCCGGTGAATAACGCGAGATTAACCTGAAATTTAAAAAAAATTCAATCTTTTTTGAAATGCAATGGTTTTTTATCAAAAGTTGTTCCAAATTGTAAATCTTCTTTGAAATTTAATTATTTTTGTTTAAAATAACTCATTTTTGGTAAAGAAGAGTTGATGTAAATTTCAGTGGTTCTGAAATATAAAATCTTGTTGTAACTTTAATGATTTTTGTTTAAAAATCTCAATTGTCGTTAAAAAACTTAATTCTTCTTAGAAATTTTAATTATTAGGAACTATACGATTTTAAGATTTTTCTTTCTAAAAGGGATTATTTCTATTTTTATTAATTATTAATAATTATTAATTAATAATTAATTATTGTAATTTTGAAGATTTCAAATTCAAGATGTGATACAACTGGAAGTAATGGACAGCCAATCAGGCTCTCAACAACTATGATTGCGAGATTTTCGAGATATATCTTCACACCACTTTCATAGAAAGGATTGCATAACACTATTTTGCTACTATTTCTCCAAAATTTATGCCACTATTGACACTATTTTTGATCTCTGAAGTGAGTCCGAGCCCTGGTATCGACTTCCGGTATCTTCCTCCTTTTCTTTCGTTCCAGTTGAAATGATTGCCCGAGGCTCTTGGTAGAACAGGGATGTCCTTCCAGGGATGATCTTCCTTCCTGGATTAATCCTTTCTTCCGGAATTCATCCTATCAGATCTCTCATCTGAAAGCCCTTTCGCCACGTTGAATCAACTTACCTTGGCTGTTTGTATATCGACGCCTCCATTCCATACCGCTCTACGTCGCGATTGATCGCTGCATAACTTCAGGTCCTATGTTTATACATGGGACCTGCAGTGTTACACGGACCAAACGCGTCGTGGAGCAGTATGGAATGGAGGCGACGATATATTCTCTTACGTCTCGGAGCCTCTTATTGTACCATGGGTCTGGATACCGGAAGAAGAAAACTAGTTCCAAAATGCATTTGAGCAATATCTAGTTGTCGAAACGAGACGGTTTGTCCAAGGATGTTAAGGAAATAGTAAAAATCTGTCACACGTCAATCCCCTCTCTTACCACCTCAGGTGGAGAGCGAACGAGCGTGCGAGGAGAAGTCACGGAGAAGCGCTCAGAGAAGGGGAAGAGAAACGAGTCAGGGAACTATCTGTAGATATTCCTGTGGTAGAATTTTGAGCCTCCTTCCGGGATTCTCTTCTGTCGGAATTCATCCTATCAAATTTCCCATCTATAAGCTTTTTGGCCACCTTGAATCAGCTTACCTTGGCTGTTTTTATACAGTGCCTTGAGTCACCTGCAAGTAAGGAACACGGTTTGGTGCCTCCTATTTCATCAATGGTTTGGATACCAGGTTCGAAAATGCATTTGAGCAATATCTAATTGTCGAAACGAGACGGTTCAGTACAAGGATCTCCGTGTAAAGAATAAAAATCTGTCACCCGTCAATCCCCTCTCTTACCACCTCAGTTGGAGAGCGAACGAGCGTGCGAGAAGAAGTCACGGAGAAGCGCTTGGAGAAGGGGAAGAGAAACGAGTCAGGGAACTATCCATAGATATCCCTGTGGTAGAATTTGGAGCCTCCTTCCGGAATAATTCCTTTCTGTCGGAATTCATCGAATAAAATTTCTCATTTATAAGCTTTTTGGCTGCCTTGAATCAACTTACCTTGGCTGTTTTTATACAGTGCCTTGAGTCACCCACAAGAAAGGAACACGATTTGGAGCCTCCTATTTCATCAAGGGTTTGGATACCAGGTTCGAAAATGCATTTGAGCAATATTTAGTTGTCGAAACGAGACGGTTTAGTCCAAGGACGTCCATGGAAAGAATAAAAATCTGTCACTTGTCAATCCCCTCTCTTACCACCTCAGGTGGAGAGCGAACGAGCGTGCGAGGAGAAGTCACGGAGAAGCGCTTGGCGAAGGGGAAGAGAAAAGAGTCAGATGCTCCTTCCTGGATTTATCCTTTCTTCCGGAAGTCATCCTATCAGATTTCTCATCTGAAAGCCCTTTTACCACCTGGAATCAACTTACCTTGGGTGGTTGTATATAATGGCTTGGAGTCACCTGCAAGTAAGAAATGCGATGACGATCCTTTTATTTCATCTAGTGTCTGGATACCAGAAGACGAAAACTGGTTTCGAAAATGCATTTGAGCAATACACCGTTGTCGAAACGAGACGGGTTAGTTCTTTTCTATCGCTTGGAGTCGAGGAGATTTTTCATCTCGTTCTCTGACTGCTTCTCGCAGGTACAATAAGTCCTTAATAAGAGGAGAGAAAGAATCTCGAAGTCTCATCCTCCTGTCTCGGAGAGTTCGGTTATCCGTCGTAATATAATTTGAAGAACGGCGTAGGGATAGATATATCTCAATTATTTAGTTTCCCTCTTCTCTTATCGCGCCTTTTTCCGCTGCTTACGAGACTGAAGGAAATCTCAAACGTTATTGGATTCTCATCGTCTCACTACTTCTTTGTGCCAACGGAGTAATGCTTCTTCACTGAGCAGTGAGCACACGTTCTTTATTATTTCAATCCACGCGATCAACTAGTATTCACTCCTTGTGTCGATACAGGAGATATAGTTGAATGAGTGGAGGAAATTGCTTATAGAAATGCTCATTTATCAGACCTAGATTGCCTAGATGTGAATTTATTGGAATATATATGCTTTTCAGTTATTCTGTTTTCAAAGTTAATATCTATACCTCCATGTTGAAAGGACATCTGTTGGAGTGTATATCTAAAAGAACCACTCAGCTTTTTCAGTTGCCCCTTTGAATTTCTTACATGTACGAGGAAAACGAAAGACAGCCTAACTAATACTCTCTGGTTTAGTGTACTATTAAACAATAATTTTAATACACTTGCATTCGTTTGAATTTTTCAAAGTTCCTTTTGAATTTTTTTGACTTCCTTGAAATCTTCTGAATTCCTCAGAATTTCTTAATATATCTGAATTCCTCTGAATTCTCGGAATTATCTCAATTCCATGAATTCCTCTAAAATTCACTAAATTCCTTGCATTATTTTGAAGTCTCTGGAGTTCCCTGAATTCTTTGAATTCGTGGAATTCCTCAAATCATCTGAAGTCCTCAAATTTGTGTAATTCCCGGAATTCTTGGTTTGTTGAATTCTAAAGACTTTAAAATAATTCCAAGAATTTAGAGGAACTCAGAGAATTCAGAGAATTCGAGGAAATCAGAGATGTTCAAGGATTTCAGACGGTTTAGCGAATTAAAGGAATTTAAAGAATCTAGGAAATTCAGAGAATTTAAATATTTCAGGGAATTTAGAGAATTCTAGAGATTTAAGAGCATTTAGGAAATTCATCAAATTAAGAGAATTCAGGAAACTTAGAGAACTCAAGAATTCGGAATATTCAAGAAATTCAAGAAATTTAGAGATTTCAAGTAATTTGAGGAATTCAGAATATCTAAGAAATTCAAAATATTCAAAGATTTTAGGAAGTTCAGAGAGTTCAAGGAACTCAAATATTTTCAGGAATTCAGGAAATTCCGAATATTCAAGGAATTCAAGGATCGAAGGAAATGAGATTTTTTAGGATTTCCGAGATTTCAGGGAATTCAATGATTTTCAGGAATTCGAAGAATTTTTTGAAGCCTGGATATTCAAGAAATTCAAGGATTTCAGGAAGCTCAGAACCTTTCAGGGTTTTCAAAGCATTTAGGAAATTTAAGTAATTTGAGGAATTTAAGGGATTCAGCATATTTAAGGAATTTACAGAATTCACAGATTTCAGGGGATTTAGAAAAGTCAAGGAATTTAAATAATTCAGAATATTCAAGGAATTCAGAGATTTTCAGGAATTCAGAATATTTAGGGGGTTTAGAGAATTCAATAAATTCAGGAAATTGATAGAATTCACGAAATTTCAGTAATTCAAAATAGTTAATGCATTCAGAGGAATCAGAGATTTCAAATAATTTCAAGAATTCAGAATATCCAAGAATTTCAAAATATTTAAGTATTTCAGAGTTCAGAGAATTCAAGGAACTTAAATATTTCCAGGAATTCAGAGAATTTCGAATATACAAGAATTTCAAAATATTCAAGTAATTCAAGGATCGCAGGAAATTTAGAGAATTTTCGGGATTTCAGATCATTGAGGGAATTCAAGGATTTTCAGAAAGAATTTTTTTATTTCAGGATATTCAAAGAATCTAAGAATTTTAGGAAATTCAGAACATTTTAGAGTTTTCATAGCATTTAGGGAATTCAAAGAATTCAGATAATTTAAGGAATTTCAGAAATTCAGAATATTCAAGGAATTCAGAATCTTCGGAGAGTTCAGAGAATTTAAGGAATTCAAATATCTTCAGGAATTCAGGGAATCCTCTGAGTATTCAAGGAATTCAAGAATTTCAGGGAATTTAGAGAATTTTAGGGATTTCAGAGCATTAAGGAAATTCCAGAACTTTAAGAATTTTGAGAATTCTGATATTCGAGGAATTCAGAAAATGCAAGAAATGCAGAGAATGTAAAGATTTCAGGGAATTCAAAGACTTTAAGGAATTTCAGAAATTCAGAAATTTCAAGGAATTTAGAGATTTTCAGGAATTTAGAATTTTCAACTAATTCAGGATATTTAAGGAATTTAAGGATTTAAGGAAATTTGAAGAATTTAAGGCATTTCAAAAATTCAGATAATTGTTCAAAACTTATCAATTTAGGATATTCAAGGAATGCATGGAATTCCGAATATTCAAGGATCGCAGGCTATTCTGAGAAATCGAGCATTTTAGGAATTCAAGAAATCCCGAATATTCACGGAATTAAGGAAATTCAAAGAATTCAAGGATTGCAGGAAATTCAGAGAGTTTGATGGATTTTAGAACATTTAGGGAATTCGAAGAATTTGAAGAATTCCCAAAATTCAAGAAATTGTTGACATTCATAAAATTCAAGAAATTTAAGGAATTTATAACATTCAAGGAATTTTGGAAGTTCGGAAAAATCCAGGATTTCAGAGAATTCAGAGATTTTCAGGAATTTAGAATATTCAACAAATGCTTGATATTGTGAGAAATTGAGGATTCCAGGGAATTTTGAAAATCTCAGGGATTCTATAGCATTTAGGGAATTCAAAGAATTCACAGTATTGAGAATATTCAAGGATTTCGGGGATTTGATATAAATCAAGGATTTCAGAGAAATCAAAAAATTCAGAGAAATCAAGGATTTCAGAAAATGCAGAGATTTTTTAGGAATTTAGAATATTTAAAGAGTTCGTGATATTTTGAGAAATTTAGGATTCCAGGGAATTAGGAAAATTTAAGGGATTCTATAGTATTTAGGGAATTCAATGAATTCACAGTATTGAGAATATTCAAGGATTTCGGGGGTTTGATAAAAATCAAGGATTTCAGAGAAATCAAGGATTTCAGAAAAATCAAAAAATTCAGAGAAATCAAGGATTTCAGAGAATTCAGAGATTTTTAGGAATTCAGAATATTTAAAGAGTTCATGATATTTTGAGAAATTTAGGATTCCAGGGAATTAGGAAAATTTGAGGGATTCTATAGTATTTAGGGAATTCAAACAATTCAGAGTATTGAGAATATTCAAGGATTTCGTGGATTTCATAGAAATCAAGGATTTCAGAGAAATCAAAGAATTCAGAGATTTTCAGGAATTCACAAAATCTAAGGAATTCAAGGAGGTTAAAATAATTCAGAAGAATACAACAAATACAAAGAATTCTAGGACTCTCAAGAATTCAGAATAATTCTAAATAAGTAGTTCTTTTAGACGACCAGAGTGGCTGATGAATTTTTCAAACAACTCAAACATTTATCAATATTTCTGAATAATTTTGAACCTGATTTGCAATTAATCACTCGAATATTAAGAGTAATGCTGAGTACATACAATTAGTGAACTTCACTTAATTGTGTAGTTCCGATTTATGGTACTATTAGTGTGTGGGTGTGTGGCCAGATAAATTATAGGATTCAGAGAATAATTGGGATGTTGCCTGACTGCATATATTCGATTGACTTGTGTCACTGAGGAAGAGAGGTCAATAGTAACCCCATGGTCACGAATTGATGTAAGGTAATGTTTACATCCTCCCTGATTTGAAAAGATCACGACTGAACACGTAAAGATCGTAAATAAAATTAAAATCCAATAGTCACATGCTGTTGCGTGCTCACGACTAGAATGGAGAGTACGTATGTCGCTTTTAGTCGAGAGTGGGCTTTTCAATTACCTCTTCGTGTTAGTACTCTTGCTGGGCAAAGAATATGCCATTTTCCAAACTATAATTCTAAATTTATCTTCTCCATATTTTGACTATAAGTTATAAATTCAATCTGCGACATCTGAAGAGAAAAGCATTTTTCAAAGAATGTATTTTCTTCATATAGAAGCAGATGAAGATGACGCCCGGCAACAGGTTCGCGATTTAATAAAAATATTTAAAAGTCAAAGTTTTTCTTTTTATGACGTTCTGACCTAAAGCTAACGTTAGGAAGAGTACTTTGAGTATAATTTCAGTTTAAGCAATTAGATTCTATGTATTCTTTTAGTAATAACATTGATGAAAATAAACATAGAGGTTAACGCGGGAATTCATGGAGGCAGAGGTAGAAATCTCAAAAGCGAGCTCGCGTTCCCCACGATCTCGACGAATCACCGTCTCTCGTACCCCGCGTTTCGCAAGTAGCTAATCCACGCTTGGCATACCCCACTTTTCGCACGGCAGCTAACCAATGACTGCGCTCTCCCTCTCGATAACAGTGCTATCTACTTCCGCTGAAACTTGGATTTAAGACTTGGATTTAAGATCGGTTATGGGCATGAATTACAGTGGCCTTTGACATGATTCCAGACAATCTAAACGTAAACAGTAAGGGCCGCATGAACCATTTCTGTTGGATTTGGATGCATGTTAACAGCTGACGTAACTAACGCGCTGAGAGTACTGCCCTCACGCTGCTTGTCACGAATGACTGAGCACTACCTCTCTCTTGGTCCCGTTGATCCCCTTATCAGGAAACTGCCGAGGACATCAATTCTCGGATCGTCATAAATCCGGAATTCTCAAATCCAAGTTTCAGTGTGCTTCCAAAGTTGTGCCCCCTGTAAAAAAATTATTATTAGAGATCATTATGATTCGAAAAGAGCTAGAAAGGCCCACATTTATTTAATTTTTTTTATTTTTACAAGTACTTATGCGACACTGACGTATCAAAAAAGTTCAAAACACGACCTGTTTCATCAGGATTTGTTCAGTGAAAAACGGCTGGAAAAGTCCCATTGAATGATTTCTCCATTTTTTTCAAATTTTCGTTTCTTCTTAGGATTCATATTCCAGAAATATTTGGGTAAAATCTGACTAAAGTACCAAGAAGTTCAAAACTTGTCCCGTTTTAGCGGAATTTTGTTTGTGTCATAAATACTATCAGTACTTGTAAAAATATTGGATGAAAAAGAATAAACATAAACATCTACCTAATGACGCAAATAAAGTAGGCATTTTCTAGTTTTTTTCTAGTGCTGTTCTTGTGAAAATGAAAAATAAAATACTTTTATCACAAAAAGTTTAACATGCCAGAATTTTTATTAATTTTATTAATGAATTTGGAATTAAACAATTCCCGAGAAAAATAAAGAATTTTCATCCGTTTGGATACAAAAAGTTGTTTAAGGCTTTCCGTTCGATCACTGAAGTTAAGCAGCGCTTGGCTCGGATTAATTCGGATGGGAGCTGTAGTACTAGATGGGTCTACTTATATCAGTGTTTGGCTGTCTTCACCCTCAAATTAATATTAATTAAAATAATCAATTCTTGTATCTCAAGAGAATATCCCTCTTCAGCGGGAAGAATTTGGAAGTTTTTTGGTACTCTAGTCCTATTTATAATTTTTTTTAGAAATAAGTCCCATGACTACTTGTAAAGAAAATTCGACGAAAATAAAGTGGAACTTTTTCACCTGGGTTAGTTCTATTCAATTCGGAGTCCTAATGGGATCCTAATGGGCCATCTTCTTACTCGGGCAATGATTCATTTTATTTAAATTTAACAACTTTAAATTAAAATGTTAAAAATTATAATTTATACTGGAAGTTTTTAAAATTAGGTAATTTCATTTCAAGAGCATTTAAAATTGAATAAATCTTCAATGTGAATGTTAAAAATGGAAGAAATTAAGAGGCAGCGAGGCTCAGATGGAAGCCTGGTTGCTATTAGGATTAGTCGGTCTGCCGTGGGTTCGAGTCCCAACACGGCGAGGTGAAGCAGAATTAAATTTAATGAAAGTTTCGCTTCCCTTTCATAGATTTTTATCTTAGAAAATTCATTTATAATTTAAAATGAATAGAATTTCTTAAACATGATCTCACAATGAAAAATTAAACAGAAACAAGTTTGAGTTCCCTTTCATGAGTGTTTAATTGTTTATATTTAAAAATTAATTCACGGATAAAAATAATAATAAATTGGATTTATTCAATATTAGGGACCTCCATTAACTACGTTAACAATTTGAGAGGAGGGGGTCGCACCAAAAAACTACGGTTGGTACTAATTGTTAAAAAATAATCTTTTTTGTTTAAATGTAACTGAATAGTTGAAAATTCAAATATTTGGTTAAAAAATATTTTAAGAAAAATTATATTTTTGAGTTGTTTCGGGTTGGAAATGTTACTGTTTTGAAAATAATTTGTCTTCTTCTCTTCTTCTCTTCAAAATCTAAGAAATTTGTTGAAAATTGATGCATTTTGTTGAAAAATTGTCTTTTTGCTGAAACATTAATCTTTCTGGTGGAAAAATCAATCTTTTTGTTTTCAAATTTAACTTTTTTTGTTGAAAATTCATCTTTTTAACTTTTTTGACTTTTTGGGCTGAAAAAAACTGTTTTGTAGATAATTGGCCTTTTTCTCTTCAAAATTCAACAAATTTGTTGAAAAAGTATGTGTTTTGTTAAAAAATGATCTTTTCTGGTAGAACATTAACCTTTCTGATGAAAAAAATTCATTTTTGGGTTAAGAATTCAACTATTTTGTTAAAAACTCATTTTTTTGTTTTATACAACTGGTTGACAATTCGTCTTTTGGTAGAAACCTCATTTTTCTAGGTTAAAAAGGAACTATTTTTGTTGAAAATTCAACTTTTGATGTTAAAGATTTAACTTCTCGGGCTGAAAATTAAACCGTTTTTTAGATAATTTGCTATTTTCTCTTCAAAATTCAACAATTTTTTGAAAATTTATTCATTTTGTTGAAAATTCATCTTTTTTAGTAGAACACGAATATTCTCTGTGAAATAATCCATCTTTTTGGTTGAAAATTTAACTATTTGATTAGAAATCAAATCTTTTTTTTAATGGAAATTCAATCACTTGGTTGAACTACTTTGGTAAAGTTTTTTTTTGATATTCACCTTTTTGGTGAAAAATGTAACTTTTTCGTTGAACATTTTTTTTTCCTAAAAATTAATAATTGCGTATTTTATTTATACTTTATAAGTTGAAAATTCGTGTATTTTGATAAAAAAAAAGAAAATTAGAAAATGTATCTTGTTCTTTGAAAATTCATCTTTATATTTAAGAATTCTACTATTTTGTTAAATTTTTTTTTATTAATTTAACTGATTGAAAATTCTTCTTTTGGTAGAAAACTCATCTTTCAAACCTCTTCTTAAAAATTCGTCATTTTGGCTTGAAAATTCAACTGTTTTTGGTTCTATTCGAATCTTTTTTATTGGAAGATTAGACCACTTGGTTGAAAATACATCTTTTCAACTGTTTTTTTTAACATTTTACTTTTTAGCTTGAAAACATCACTTTAAAAAAAAAATTATTCTTTTAAAAATTCAACTACTTTTTCTAAGTGATATTTTTGGTCGAAAATTGATCTGTTTCGTTGAAAATTTGTCCTATCGGACTGAAAATTCATCCTTTATGATAGAAGAGTCATTTTCTGGGTCAGAAATTCATCTTTCTTTCTTTCTGGTTTAGAATTAAACTTTTGATACTAAAATAAGAATTACATCTCACTCAGCTAAACTGAATAATCCAGTAAGCTGCCTTTGTTCAGTTACAATTTCCAAAATTCTTGGAAGTCTATTTTGACGAATTTTGAGAAAGAGGAATTTATTCCATTGTTAAATTTATTATTTATTTCATCAAGATTTCACGTTCAAAACTAAAATACTCTCCGTATTTTCGGTTGAGTTCAGATTTACCAAAATTAGAACTGAATTCGAACCGCTAAGCTAAATAATCAGAGCATAATTCGATCAGCCCAGCAAATACTGTTTTTGAACATTTTTTGGTATAAATCGTTACTAGCGGATCGATCTGTGTAAATATCACTTTCAAGTAATTATCTGAACTCGTACACGAACTAGTTTCGATGTTCCCGTCCGTATTTTGGATGAACAAAAATGAATTGAAGCCCCAATTAGTAGGGACACGAATTAATTATCGTTGCTTATGGGCATAGTATGCTATGAATATACGCATGTACTTACAATGTACATAATGTTCATAACGTAGCAGCAGCGAAATACTCTCACGCAATTATGATTAGATGCAAAATTTTCTCTCAAAATTTAGCTACTCTCTCATTTTTATTTTTAAACCACTTTTTATCTGAACTGAATAATAGAAAACTTTATTGAATTCACACAAAAATCTGCCCGCTTCGTGCTCGGATATTTATTCTTCACACTTAGAATGCTTGGATGAAACTTTAGCAAAAACATCTCATTTAGATCCCAGTTTTTTATGTTTCTCTATACTCTGAATTTTTTTCGTAATGAAATATAATACTAGTTTACAAAATTAAAATTTGTTTCTGCCCACCACATCTTAATATGATTTTTTATGTATTTTGACCCACTAAACACGGAAATCGCAAACAAAAATTTGTTTATGGAAGCGTTTTCGAGATATCAATGTTCGACATTGTTTTTCTTCAATTTTTAGAGATGTTCCGACATTTTTGTGTATATCTGGAGCTCTAATTGATAGATTTTCCTTAACAAGCACTCATTTTGAAGGCAACTGAATCCTGTACAACTTTCTATTCTATAGTTTTCAGATCGTTCCGGTAGTTCAGATGCTCGCTATTTTAATAAGTTAGAAAAGTTGTATTTTTTGGCAAAAACCGAGGTCGAAAATTCACATGTCCTGGGAAGAATAGAAATCGCAAACATTAGCCAACTTATTAAAATCGCTAGCATCTGAACAATTCTGAAAATTGCAAGAAAAAAATTTGAACATTGATATCTCGAAAACGTTTCCATAAAAAAATTGTAGAGCGTGACTTTCGTGTTCAGTGGGCTAAAATACATGGGGAAATCATAGTGAGATATGTTGGGCAAAATGGCTGTAAAATAATTGAAGATTAAATTGCTCGAAGCTCTGTAGGCTTTGAGAATTGTTATGCTAAAAATAGGAATTTTTTAATAGTATTTTTTATGGATACAGAAAAAATCCTACAAGTCTTCTTTTGGCCTTTTTACGTATCTTGCGTCTTTTGGCGTAATATAGTAATTTTCGATTTTCGCATATCAATGTCGGAAAATAAATAAAATACGAGGAGCTTCATCGAAAAATGGTTCGAAGAAATTCTTTAAGAATTTTTAAAAGCTGAAATTCCTGCAAAAATTTCAGCCATATTTGGCGTCGTTTGGCTCAAAATTTGAATTATGGATTTTTTCACAGTATTTTCGATAAATAAAACCAAAATAACAAGTCCTATCAAAAAATGGTTAACAGAAATTTTGTAGCTCTTTTTAAAATCTATAATTACTCCTTCAGACTGTCTCCCGTATTTTTGTCGTTTGGTAAAAAATTTGAATTTTATATATTTTTCATAGTATTTTCGAAGAATAAAACCGAAATTACAAGTCCTATCAAAAAATAGTTTCTGAAAATTTCCTAGAACTTTTTGAAAGGTATAATTTTTCCTCGAGACTTTTTCCTATATTTTGCATCGTTTGGCTCCAAATTTAATTTTTGATTTCTTCACAGTATTTTCAATAAATAAAACCAAAATAACAAGTCCTATCAAAAAATGGTTATAAGCAATTTTGTAGGACTTTTAAGGCTATAAATGCTCCTGAAGGCTTTTTCCGTATTTTTCGTCGTTTGGTACAATATTTGAATTTTATATATTTTTCATAGTATTTTTGATAAATAAAACCGAAATGACAAGTCCTATCAAAAAATGGTTTCTGAAAATGTCTTAGAACTTTTTGAAAACTATGATTTTCCTTTGATACTTTTTTCTATATTTTGCATTGTTTTTCGGAAAAAATGATAGGTCTTTCGAAAAACTATAATTCTTCTCTTCAAACGTTTTTACATATCTGTCGTCGTTTGGCATAAAATTGGAATATTCGATTTTCGATGATAAAACCATAACCACCATAAAATGCTCCTATTGTAATTAAAAAAAAAATTTCCTTTTTCCTTGGACAAAAAATAAAAAAGAGGAAAGAAAAATAAGATTCGGTTGTTTGCCTTCTCATTTTTATTTCCTCTTTTTTATTTTTTGTCCAAGGAAAAACGACATTTTTTTTCAAATTACAATAGGAGCATTTTATGGTGGTTGTCCAAATTTGTTCGTTGGATTCTTGTTTTTATTTCCAGGAATTCTATAAATTAACTTGAGTATTGGACGTTAAATAGGATTTTGAATTTAATTTTAATCTAATTTAAAATTCTTAAATTAAACCCATAACCGTTGGTCAAGAAATTTTGGTTTACGAACATATTTTTTCTTTTGAGACCAAAGAAAGTATGCCGAAGCTCAATTTGATCCGTTTATTTTTTCGAGAGTTATCGTGTTTACGCACGGACGCCATTGTCAAAATACGATTTTCGGCTTCAGGGGGCCTCAAAACGTGCAGATCCGTTGAAAACCCGAGGTGTGAAATTTCGGAAGATTATAATACTTTTTCAATCAGTAAAGATGGGAATGTAAAAAAAAAATAATAATTCACATATCAGATTGCTAGATTTTTTCCCCAGAAAAAATGAATTTTTAACAAAGTAGTTCAACTTTCAACCAAGTAGTTGAATTTTCAAAAAAAATAAATTGTTTTTTTTTTTTAACGGAAATTTTAATTGATGAAATTTTAACGAATAATGATTATAATTCGAATAAAAACCAGCTAAACTCAATGAAAAAACAAACTTCCAACAAAATAGTTAAATCTTAAACCAAAAAGATGAAATTTCAACTAAAATGATAAATTTAACAAAATGAATTATGAACAAAGGACTTCAACATTCAACTAAATAATTATAATTTATGTGAGGTTTTTTTCCTCTACATTTTTGAAAATATTGATTAAAGGCCATGTAGAGAGAAAGAACTATCATAAATTATAATTATTTATAAATATCTGGTTAACACAGTAAAACCGAAATACTAAATTGAACTTAATAGTTGATTTTTAACAAAAGAAATGAATTTTCATATAAAAATATTAAGTTTTAATAAAAAAAGCAAATTTCGACAAAATACATGAATTTTCAACTAAAGAAGATACATTTTTAACCAGATAGATTAATTTTCAACCAGAGTTATAAATCATCAAACAAGAAAATGAATTTTTAATAAAGTTTTTCAACCGAAAAGTTGAAATTTTCACAATAAAGATGACCTTTTAACGAAATAGTTGCACTTTCAATATAATAATTAAATTTTTGAATTATGTTTATTTATACCGGTTATTAAATGATAGATTTATTTAGGCCTTTACTAGTGTCTCGATGTTCAATTTTTAATGCCGATGACTCTGGCTAATTAGCTTACTGATAAATAGGATCCTACTTTATGGAAAATCATTTTTATTTTTTCGCTTCGCGAATTAATTAGGAATCGCGACAAAGACTAGCCTTAAAATACGAATATCTAGAAAAATATAAGTTTCCACTAAGTACAGGAAATACAAGTTCTAAAATTTTCTCTGTTGGACAGCTGTAGCTCAATTGGTAGAACTTCTCATATGTAATGAGAAGCTTGTTGGTTTAAACCCAGCTCGCAGTTAATTTTTTAGAACTCACTTTGTCGCGATTTTTAATTAATTCGCCAAACGAAAAAATAAGAATTATTATTATTATTTGTGATAAAGTATATTTTACTTATCAGCAAGCTAATTAGGCAGAGTCATCTGCAATAAAAATTTAACGTCGACACCTGTGAAGGCCTCAATAAATCTATCAAAACAGTTAAATGTTCAACCAAATAGTAGAATTTTTAACCAAACGAGATAAATTCCAAACTAGACAATTCTAATTTTGGTATATCTGAACTTGAAGAAAAATACGAATAGTATTTTAGTTTTGAACGTAAAATCCTTATGAAACGAATGATTAAATTTAACAGCGGAAGAAAATGCTCTTTCTCAAAATTTATTGAAATAAATTCGAATAATTCTAAAAATTGTAACTAAGATAAAATGAGACAGCTTACAGGAATAAATTATTTTATTTTAGAAATAAATAATATACAAGCAGCGACTTAAAAAATTGGTGTTTGCTTTTCATGTCGATTTTTTAATTTTGCAAATGTTTTTAATTTAAACTCGAGGAGTTTTAAATAGCGTAATGTTGATAGAAGTACCACATTTTCCTGCAATACAGTTGAGTTTACTTATAATTAGTCTAACTTGGGAAAAATTACTGAAAATATTTGATCAGGATCGACTGGTGTCTAAACTTTAATGATGCACACTTCAGTACCTGCGGTTTAATAATTAGTTCTGAGTAAAGTTTTACGCTGAGTTTGCCGGAAGAATTATGCAAAATACCATTGAGGTAGAAGGACTTCTTTGTGACATTTTTAATACTTTAAAAACTTAGAAACTTTGAACTTTCTTACGCAAAATGCATAGGAAATTAAGAGTCAACAAATTTAGTCGATGACTTTGCGAACTGAATTTTTAAGCTTAAAATGTTCCTCTTCTTGTACAAATCTAATGAATAAAAGAACACTTTTCTGAATTATTTTTTTTTATTAGCTGAATCTATAGAAATAATTTTAGAAACGAAATTAGTTTCCGAATTGAATATTTGTTTTTTGGTTGAAAATTAATTTTTTAACTGAAAATTGACCTATTGCAGTTTAAAATTGTTGCTATAAGTTAAAAAGTCATCTCTTTGGTTGCAAGTTCAAATATTTTTGGTTAAAACTTAATTCTTCTTGATTGAAAAGTCTACTATCGTATTTTGTTCTTGAGAATTCATCTTTTTTGTTCAAAATTTAGTTGGAAATTGTAAAATTGTGTTAGGAAGTTATTCTTTTCGGTCAAAAATTTGTTGAAAATTCAGATTTGTGGATTGATAATTCAATTGTCCTGTAAAAAAAGCCTTTTTGGTGAAATTTTTTTTTTTGTTCTGAAAATTTATCTTTTTGGTTAAAAATTCAGATATGTATTTTGTTGAAAATAAAACTATTTTGTTAGAAATTTGTTTTTTTTTGTTAACCATTAAGTTTTTCAACTTCATTCTTTCGAAATATTTTTTTAAAGCTTTTCGTTGAAATTCCTTACTCATTCAGCATCACATGTCTTACTTACTCTGGCATTTAAACGCACTAAGCTGCTTCATCTCGTTTGGTTGAAAATTCTATTATTTGGTTGAAAATTTAATTATTTTATTGACAATGTAACTATATTGTTGAAAAGTCATCTTTATTATCAGAATTTGAACTAATTTGTTAAAAATTCATTTTCTTAGTTGAAGGTTCATCTCTATGGTTCAAAATTTAACTATTTTGATAAAAATTCGTTTCATCTTTCGTTGAAAATAAATTTTTAAACTGACAATTTAACTATTCCATTTTTAGTTAAAAATTGATCTTTTCCAGTTGAAAGTTCAACTTATTGGTTGAAATTTCATGTATTTTGTAGAAAATTCTTCTTTCTTGGTAGAAATTTCCTTTTTTTGGTTGAAAATTTATCCTTTCTGGTTAAAAATGCAATTGTTTGGTTGAACTGTCAACTGTTACAAGCTTCGTTGAGAATTCATTTTTTTTTTTAAATTATAGTTATGAGGTCAACTGTTTGCTTTTGAATGAACTTTTATGTCAAAAATTCAACTTTTTTGTACATAATTCGTCCTTTTAACTTTGAAATTAGATCATTTTGTTTAAAATTAATGTATTTTGTTCAAAATTCCTCTTTTTTGGTAGAAAATTAATCTTCTTGGCCAAAAATTCATCTTTTTGGTTGAAAATTTAACAACTTTGTTGAATGATCATTATTTTTTTGTTGGAAATTATAATTTTTTTATCTGCAAATTTAACTATTCCATGGCTGGTTTAAACATTATCCTGTATAATTGGATAAGTAGGAAATTCGTCTTTTTTTATAGAACTTTAATCTTCTTGGTCGAAAATTTATCTTTTTGGTTCTAAATTTAACAACTTTGTTGAAAATGCGCTTTTTGTTCAAAGTTATTATCCGAAAATTTAAATATTCCATTTTTGGTTGAAACTTTATTATGTATATTGTATCAGTTAAAAATTCAACTAGTTAGTTGAAAATTAATGTATTTTCTTGAAAAGTTGTCTTGTTGGGTAGAAAATTAATCGTGTTTGTTGAAAATTCAACTTTTTAATTGAGAATTCAAGTATCTAGCTTGTTAAAAATTTATCTTTCTTGATTGAAAATTATCTTTTTCGTTAAAAATTCATCTTTTCCAAATCTTTGGCCGAATCTTTGGTCGAAAATTCAACTAGGTTGTTTAAAATTCATCCTTTTGGATTGAAAATTAATCTTTTATGGTGGAAAAGTCATCCTTTTTGGCTAAAAATTTATCTTTCTTGTTTGAAAAAGGAACTTTTTCGTGAAACATCCAACTGACTTCGAAAAAATGCGTCTTTTTGGTTTGAAATTTTTTTATTATTTGGTTAAATCTTTAACTATTTTGTGGAAAACTAGACTCTTTCACTGCAAAATTCATCTCTTTGGTTGTTAATGCAACTGTATGGTTGAATTTTTTTAAATTCTTTTTTTTTGTGTTGGAAATTCATCTCTTTGGGTATAAAATCTGTTTTTGTTGAAAATTCAACTATTTTGTTGAAAATGCAATATATTTTGGTTTGAAATCTTAAGAATTTGAAGTGTTTCGTATTATATTCTGTAGTTTATCTACATTAATTTTATTTAAAAGAATTTATAAACGTAAAATCCGTTTGAAGCCAATGGCTACGTTACTTTCGGGGAAGGTCAAAAAAACCCAAAATTGGCTTCATAATGAAAATAAAATTATTATTATTATTTTGTTTTCGTGAATTTTTGTTAGAAAACTCTTGTCATTTCATTTTTTTGTCACTTGTGTCGTTTTTCCAAAAATTTAATTTTGTTTTATTTTTATTCTTATTTTGTTCAATTAAAAGAAAAGATACTCGTCCTATCCGAAAATACACGTTTTCGAATATATACAAATTTTTAAATAAATAAATAAGTTAATGCCTCTAAATGTGCAGTTTCGTGATGCAAATGCAGTTCAATCATTAAATTTATGATAAAATCATTCTTACACCAGAAATATCATTTTGAATATTTCTGACTTTAATCAGTCACATCTGTCCAGGGAAGTCGGCTTGCAAATAAAACAAAATTGAATCCAAATTAATTTTAGATCCGCAAAAGTAGATCATTTTGTTCTTATTTTGATAATCAAAATAAAATTATTATTATTGTTTTGTTTTCGTGAATTTTGGTTAAAAAACTTTTGTCATTTCATTTTTTGGTCACTTGTGTCGTTCTTCCAAAATTTAATTTTGTTTTATTTTTATTCTTATTTTGTTCAATTAAAAAAAAGCTACTCGTCCTATCTGAAAATACACATTGTCGAATATATACAAATTTTTGAATAAATAAATAAGTTAATCGTTCTAAATGTGCAGTTTCGTGATGCAAATGCAGTTCAATCATTAAATTTATGATAAAATCATTCTCACACCAGAAATATCATTTTGAATATTTCTGACTTTAATCAGTCACATCTGTTCAGGGAAGCCGGCTTGCAAATAAAACAAACTTGTGTCCAAATTAATTTTAGATCCGCAAAATTAGATCATTTTGATCTTATTTTGATAATCAGAATGATATGCAACGGTTTAATATCGCAGAGTCTACTGCATCTTGAATGAGCGGAATTCATGAATGCATAATTCAGTTAGTTCCATTCTTCCAGTTCGGTCTTCATTATTTTTTTTTGTTCTCTAGTTGACAAGACAACATTCTATTTCAACATTATATCGAATAATCGATTGAATGAATTAACTTCCGGTCAGGACCAAAAATAACGAGACTTAACACGCTAGTTGGGATCAGGCTGAAAGTGCTGCACGCAGAAGGTAGTATGTATTCGTTTTAGTCGCAATGGGCACAATGCAGTTTATGGGCGAAGCGCATTGGCGGTGAACGTTTCGTAATTAATTACAGGTTGGGGTGCTTCTTTTATCGACTTCCGTTACGCGAGTGGGTCGTAAAAATCCACGAGAGCGTGCGTACTTCCTTTCTTTTTTCAGTCGATTTCGAAAGCTATGCCGATTATTCGACGAAGCATAAAAGCGATAGCTTCGCAAGTAGAATAACCCACCCCTGTCCAGTGGTATACCAGCTTTATCATATTCAATCAAAAGGATCATTCATGTGATAAAGGCTGAGCAAAAAAAAAAAAAAAAAAAAAAAAAAAAAAAAAACATATTTCAATACATATTTTCAGTTTTTATAGCACTTGAAACACGGAAATTTTTTGAACGTAATTGATGGAATCTTTATTTTACCTTTTTGTTTTGGTCAAAATGACGCGCTTTCACTTCTCTGGATTTTTGTTTCCTAATATCAAAAATATAAACATTTAAAAAAATATAAAAACAATGATTATTAATTTCGAATTGATAACGTTTAGATTTAAAAAAAAATTTTTTTGCAGTACAGAACCAATAAAATGAGAATTTTTCAAAATAGGGAAGAACCATTCTGTGAAATCGAAATCACCATTAAAAGATGAAACAAAAATCCACCTTCGAGTTGAAGTGTTGCTGAGTCAAAAACAAAAAAGTTTGATGAGAATAATTTATCCAGGTTCAAGAAAATGGATGTGCCAATTGACAATCTTAAAGTGGCACTAACCTAAAATTGCAACATTGCCTGGGGATTGCGATAAAATCTAAACTTATAGCATAAAAAAAATAAAACACTCTGTCGAGATATTAAGTCTCCTAACACGAGTAAACAAATTTGATGTGAAAAAGGTAGCCAATTTTGATAAAATCGATCAAGAATTTTGAGATTAAAATTTCGCTGATTTTCAAAATCGGCATCAGATACTGACTAAAAATGAAAATTTCAATTTTTTGTAAAAATAAAGACATTCTTTCGAGTTTGGTGCAAAAAATTATCCTGTTCCAAGGAAATCAAAATTAGAGATCGCGATATCACAGTATAACAGATATTTTATTGCTGAAAATCCGTAACAAATAAGAAAAAATATATTTTCTACTCATTAGGTAATAATAATTTTAGGAAATATCAATGCTTAAAGGCTGAAGAAAATTATTACTGCGTCAAATTTTTACTAAACTTTAACTAAAATTTTATTAACTTTTATTTATATTATTGTGTCAAAGAAAGATATTTTGGAAAAATCCTTTTACCATAATGTGTATTTGATTTTTCAAGAACTTTTTATGCAATAAGCACATTCTTGACTGAGAAGGAATTGAACTTGTATAATTTCTAAATAAAAGGATTCAAAATTGCATCATTTGAAATTGAAAAATTTAAAGTCAAAAGCTCTTAAAATTGAAAAATATCAGACTATAATTTTCAAAATTGGATAATTTCATTAGAAAGAAATTGAAATTATACCATTTCTAATTTAAAGCTTTTGAAATTGAATGACCTTATTTTGAATTAAAGAATCTTGAAACTGAATGATTTCGAATTAAAATTTGGAAAATGGGACAAATTCAAAATATTAAAAATTGAATATTTGTAGGTTAAATTTTTTTTAATTGAATCATTTTTATTTCTAAGAATAGAAATTATATTATTTCTAGGTGGCAGCTTGTAAACTTGAATAAAAACTTGAAAAATATATTGAATGTTTCGAAGAAAAACTTTTGAAATTCTAGAATTTTAAATTGTTATTACATAAAAAAATGATTATTTATCATTAAAATTTATTAAACAAATTTTTCTAAGATCAAAAAATAAATACACCGTCATTTTCACTGTTTGAAATTGAAAATAAATTTGAATGGGAAACATTAAAAATGAAAAAATTTCCATTTCGGAAAGTTTCAAATTAAACGAATTTGTACCTCTTTCATATGACTGAATTTTTATAATGTTGAAACAATTTGGTTAAAGAAAAATAAATGTTTGCCCAACCAGTGATAGGTGTCCAGAGACCAGTGCACTTACCCTAATTCAATTTTTATATAATTGGATTTTTAACAGCACAATTTTTAACTTCATAATTTACAATTGTTTAATTTATAACACTCCATTGAGAATTATAATTAATTCTCAAAAGCTTTCAATTAATTTAGTTTGATTCAAATTTTAAAAACCCGACAATTTTCTACATTTAACATTGAAATTAAGCAATTTAGGATATTCAAATCTAAAATTATTAAATTTCAAACTGACTCAAATTGAAAGCAAACAATTTCGAATACCGGAATCTAAAATAATTCGATTAAAAACTGACCATCAAAGCTTTCGATATGAACTTTTTCAATATCGAAAAATTCAATAGTAAAATTTTTGTAACATTTTTAATATTTAAATTTGAAACTACAACATTATGAAATTTTAATTCAGAATAAAACAGTTCTAAACTTTGTTTAAAAATTAACTCATTCTTGAATTAGGGTCTTGAAACAATTTTTAAAATCCAATTATTTCAATTTAAAGTGCAATATAAAAAAGTCGCGACACAAAAGAACACGCGAAAAGCGATCGGCAAAATAAGGGCTTCAATGTGGATGAATTGAATGAATGAATTCGAAGATTATTATTATTAATAAGTGAAAAAATTCCAATGGATTTGTTAAAAATAGATCATTCTTAAAAGCTGAAAGTTACAATTTTTTAATTTTTAAATTTATAATTATTTCCAACCGGTTTCGTTAAAAATGAATAACTCCTAGAAGCTTCAAATTTAAAATGAAATTTTTTTAAAATTTTAAAGATAAAATCATTCGTAGTGAGTTCGCCGCTCAATGAGAATATTAAATTACAGATTTCAACGGCAATCATTTTCTCATTTTAAATTTAATTTTTCAGTAGGTACTTGATTTCCTTTCCTGTTTGTTTAAATTAATGACGAAATATTTAGTTGGTTAGAAAGTATACATACAAAATAAGTTTTTACGAGCCAACAACGTCATTTCATTCATTTCCTCACCTCTGTATTGTGGATGTTCATTTGAGTAATAAAGAATAATTTTTCACGCGGCGAGGCTGAATAATTATACGCCGGGCGAGTTTCCGCCGTAAATAAAAAGAAACGTTATCGCGAGTGCTTTAAATCACGACGCTCCACGTTTCTTCTCATGCTTTTTAGTCTGATTTTTCATCTCCTAATATTGTGCATTTAACATTCACGAGTTCTGTTCGTCTCTTTCAGGACACACGTTTTCGGATTGTGATTCAAATTAAAACTGTAAATCACAGACGATATGATCAGGGTAAAAATATAAATCTAGTAGCTTATTTACTCGTCGAAAAATAAGTGCTTCTATGATACATAAATAACACTAACATATGAAATGGGTTCATCCACAAAAATATTTTTAAATTCTCATCCTAATGAGAAGGTATAAGTTTTATGAGAGGGTTTATGTGAAAACTGACCAGCTATTTTTGGTAAAAACTGAAAAAGTTAAAGCATTTTCAAAAATTTGCAAATCATTCTTTTTAAGATTCAAAAATTATATGTACGGCTGTTCATAGCAGGATATGAAAAAAGTCTAGAGTAGACAAACTTTGCTTTCTAAAAGCCCTACAAGATTATCATAATTTTTTGAATTTTTTTCAGAATCGAAAATTTCAATTTTGATCGCACAAAAAATAATTAAAATTTCCATTTTGTAGTCAAATTATTTAAGATATGAAAAAAGATGAATGAACCAAAATTGTGCATCCAAAAAAGATCTACTTTGTTATTAATCACCTTTTGATAGGACGCGTATTTTTTGTTTTATTCTTAAAAAAAACATTAAAAATAACAAAATATAATTTTTGGACGAACAACACAAGCTAAAAAAATATAAATAGACAAAAGTTATTCACCCGAAAAATATCTACAATTTTCTCATCAATCATTTTTTGATAAGATGCGTAGTTTTTGTTCTAATCGTGAAAAACAACATTTAAAATGAAAAAATTGAATTTTTGGAAAATTTGTTATTAATCATTTTTTGATGCAGCGCGTAATTTTGGTTTCATTCATGAAAAATAAAATGAAAAATTAAATTTTTGAACAAACGAAACAAGCTATAAAAAAAAGGAATAGATAAAAGTTATTCGCCCGAAAAAGAGCTACAATTTTCTTTTCAATCATTTTTTGATAAGATGCGTAGTTTTTATTTTAATCGTGAAAAACGACATTACAAATTAAAAATTAAAATTTTCGAAAAACAACAAAAGGTACTAGAAAAAAATTAATGGATAAAATTTGTTCACCGAAAAAATATCAAAAAATTTGTGATTCATCATTTTCAGATAGGACGAATAGCTTTTATTTTAATTGAAGAAAATAAGAATTGAAATGAAAAAAATTGAATTTTTGGAAAAACCAAAAAATATACACAAATTTGTTATAAGCTTTTTTTATAAAAATACATGAAAATACAAAAATGAATTTTTTGGAAAAACGGCACCAGGTACAATAACATTTTATTTAACAAAAGTTTTCGCCGAAAGTATATCTACAAATTTTCTTAGAACCAGTTTATGCTAGAATGAGTATTTTTGATCTAAATCGTGAAAAATAACATTGAAAATCCACAAATTGAATTTATGGAAAAATGAAACAAGTTGCAATAAAATGTTTAAGAACAAAAATTTTTTTTTTAGCTGAGAATGAAATTTAATGCAAAATGAAGAACAAAGATTAAAGTAATCATGATAAATAAAATTTGTACTTTATTTTGCAATATTTGAATAATCAATCCCAGGTCGAGGTACATAAATAAATGTAAAATACATTTTATATAAAATTGTTGAACATAATGTATAAAAGTTCACATTTTGGACAAAATCGAGTGCAAAGCACGAGATACGTGATGTGAATGTGTTCCTTAAAGCAGAAGGAGCTTTAACAAAAGAGAATTCACAATCACCAAATTGCAGTTGTGGATGTTTTTACGTTTAATTTTAAAAGGTTTGTGCATAAATGTGGGAGAAGTACAAAAACCGAGCCCGTAGCGTGAGGTAAATACATTATCGAACGCGATATTTTTTTAAAATTCTTTAATAAAACACGTTTTTCAAAATTGTGAAATATTCAAAAATTTACTTTTCACGGGAATTTATTTGCAAATACTTTATCTTGAGAATAAATGAAGATAGGAACCCGTTTAATGGCTCTAAATGTGCAGTTTCGTGATGCAAATGCAGTTCAATAATTAAATTTATGATAAAATCATTCTTACACAAGAAATATCATTTTGAATATTTCTGACGAATATCCAAAATGATATTTCTTGCGTAAGAATGATTTCATCGCAAATTTAATTGTTAAACTGCACTCGCATCACAAACCTGCACATTTGCAGGCTTCTCATTCACGACTTCTCATCTACATTTGCTCTCAAGGTAAAGTATTTGTAAATAAATCCCCGTAAAAAGTAAATTATTGAATTTTTCAGAGTTTTGAAAAATGTATTCCATTAAACAATGTTGAAAAAAAATCGGTGATTTTTTTCAGATTTTTTCTAACGTTGAAATCGTTCTGGAAACAGGTGAAAATCGATGCTTGAAAAAGGATTCCGAAAATCCTGGTTTTTGGGATGTTTTACCCTCTGACTATTGACACAAAATTTTGATAAAAGTGATTATATCGTTAAATTCGGAAGACTTTAAGCTTTCAGATTTTTTCTTAATAAACAATTCAGAGATTTTTCTGAGCCAGCTGCAATCAAAAGAAGTTAGGAGCTTTTGGCTCTGACTTTTGGCCCCGACTTTAGATTGCAAAATTGCCTAAAATTGCAAAAGATTGCAAAATATTGCACGAGATTGCAAAAGATTCCATGGATTATAGGAAATTCATTATATAAAATAATTATATAGAAAAAACTTATAGGAGAATCTGTATTGGAATAAATTACACAAAAATATTGCAGGAATTAATGAATAAAGTAGAAAAATAGCAAAAATCTATGAATTCTTTTGATATTTTTAAAATCGCTTAAAATTTGATTGAAATCTTTAAAAATCCTATCAAATCAGTTAAAACCCTATTAAATTTTTGATACCTCTTGAAATTCTATCCAATGTTTCAAAATAACTTCAAATCTTTAAAATCCTTCTAATTCTATCATATACTTTGAAATTGTTGAAATCCGTAGAAATCCTTTACAATAAAATTCAATTTATTCAGTAAAGTATTAATAATTTGAAATCCCTAGAATATAAATTGTATTGCACTTCTTCATTGAAGTTCTATAAAGAATTTTCATTGAAAGGGTTGGATTTTCACCAAATAGTTAGATTTTCAACAAAACAGTTGAAATTGATGAATTTTCAATAAAATGATTAAATGTTCAGCCAAATAATAAAATTTTCAACAAAAAAAGAAGAATTTTCAGCAAAAAATATCATAGTAGACATTTAAACCAAAAAGATCTAACTTTCAACCAAAAATAGTTGGATTCAATTCTGGATTTGAACTTTCGAAATAAATTGTTTTTTCAATCTGATAGTGTTTTATATTGATTTGCTAGTTCCGACTCCCACTCAATAAAGATTTACAACTTCCTAGGAACAACAATGAATGTTTTCGAAACTTTGAATTCCAAGGTAGAAGAAAAATTCCAATTTCCTTCTATTGGACTATAAATCTCTATGGCTCTGAGAATTATTTTTTTTTACCTTGAAAAAGTCTTTCTTCAGATTCACATAGCCTGAATGTTCGTCAAAACTTAGTGTATTTTCGTTAAAAAAGTGTAGGCAATTTCTTTGAAAGCTCAGGTTTGAAATTTGAATGTGCACGTAAGTATGTAGATGGTCATGACTTGGATGTGGCATAAAAATTGACACTCGACAGTTGCTACTCATTGAAATTCATGACAGGCAATTGATCTTTATAATTGAATTATTCTGATGCGCAATTCAATGTTGAAATAAATAATCCGAAATTTGTATAAAAGAGTTGCATATCATTTTAATTCAATTTCGAGATCAAATTGATCAACCGGCATTTACTGTGAGTTGGTTTTAAATATATAAAATATTAATTTGATTGATAACTGTCCAATGCATTAATTAACATCGAAACGCTTTTTAGAGCACAGAAAGTATGCTCATTAAACTGTTCATACATGGCAAGTGTTTCAAATTCACGGCTGTATGAATAAAAATAATAAAATCCCTAATTTTATTTGTGAGCAAACTAGAATATTATATTCTCGCAATCTGAAAATTAACCGTTCTTGCATGAAGCTTTACATACAAGTTTTTTTCGACTCATACAGGTTTTTATTTTTGTATGCTTTTTCATAAAAATACATAAAAAGTGGAACTCATGGAGATGAAGGAAATTACATTTAGAAATTAATTAGGTAGAATAAATGACGAATTTTCTGACGAGGGTCATATTCATTATAAAGTAGAACTTTAAAAATGTTTCGCTTCTACGTAAATAATTTTTGAAATTACTCTCTAAAGTGGTTCAATTTGTTTATTTACAGGATCGGATATAAAGACACCGATAGCAATTTTGAATTGTCTATTCGCGAGACAATTGTGCTTCGAAGATTCATCTTGCAGTGCTATTTTGGAAATAATACCACGCGTTTGTGGTCCCGAATTAGGTGAGTGATTTTATCATCAATATAAAAATTTATTTTCTTTATTGAGTAGGACCAAAAATATATTAGAATAAACAAAAGGAATACAGTCTTTGATGATATATCTTCTGTACTGTGTGGAATGGTTTGAAACAATGTGTATAGAATTCTATTCCCAAAGGCTTTGATCTTTGTACTTTGTTGGAAATATTCTGAAACGAAAAGATGGAAGCAAACGTGGAAATGTATATTTCATGCCCTAAAAATGTCGCTTTCGCAACTTGCAATATAAAAATCGTTTTATGGATCGCAGCGAACATTTCTGGCTCAAATACTATAACATTCGGGGATCGATGCCCCAGTATACATTTCTGGACTCAGTTAAGACAGATTCTTCTGCCTGAGAAAAGAAATCGATTAAAATTAATCATTTACTTATCTGATGAATAAATATTTTCAAGTTTAAATATATCACATTTTTTTGATTTTTTTTTGTAACTCAAACCCATTGAAATATATGATTTTATGGCAATTTTAGTTCTTCCCAAGGCGCCGTGCTAAATTAGGTGAAGCTACCCCACCCCCCCCATCTTTAGTAATTTTTGCCAACTAATTTTTTTTGGTTAATTGAGGCATTAATGTTTTATGTAAATAAAAAAATTAGTTCAACTTTCTACACAGTAATTGAATAAAAAAATAATTGATTTTTCTTAAAAAAGGTAATAGTCGATATTTGAACCAAGAAAAGATTTTTATTTGCAATAAAAAACAGTTCAATTTAACCAAAATAGACTAATTTTCAATAAAATAGTTGAATCCTCAACCAAAACAGATTCATTTTTATTCTACAAGTTGAACTGTCGACCAAAAAAATTAAATTTCTACCAAAAGACATGAATTTTCGAATCAAAATTACGAATTTCCAATTAACAAATATTATTTTTCTACTTAAAAAGATAAATTCTCAACAAAGTACATAAATATTTAACCAAATAGTTAAATTTTTAACCAAGAATAATAATTTTCCAGAAAAAAAAGAATTTTCAATAAATTACATCAATTTTGACGAAGTGTCTCGTTTCGAAATTCGGGATGACTAGTCCAATATTTTTCATAAGCTCGGCTTGTCTTCCCTAATTATCGGGACGACTGGTCTATTCCCTTTTCCAACTTCTCCAATTTTCCGGGAAAAATTAAATTTTCAATGAAAATTTTTTATTTTAACATAAAAAAACGAATTTTCTACAAAACAGTTGAATTTTCTACTAAATTGTTGAATTTTCAACCCAAAAATATGAGTCTCCAACAAAAAAGTTGATTTTTAAGAAAATAGATCATTTACGGTTAAAACGTTATTTTTTAACAAGAAACAACGAACGTCCATCAAAGTAGTTCAATTTTTCAACAAAGAGATGAATTTTCATTAGAAATTTTGAATTTTCAACCAAAAAAATTAATTTTAAACATGAAAAATTCACTGTCGACAAAGTAGTTTAATTTTCAACTACAGAGAGGAATTTCCAACTAAACTTAGGAATCTTCAACTGAAAAAATGAATTTTCAAGAAATTAGTTCAACTTTCAACCAAAGAGTTGAATTCTCAACCTAAAATTATGAATTTTCAGCAAATGAACTAATATTTGATATTTCAAACAAAGAGGATTTTAATTGAAACTAAAAATCAGTTGAATTTAACCAAAAAAGCGAATCCTCAACAAAATACTTGAATATAAGTGAAAACAGATTAATGTTCAACCAAACAGTTGCATTTTTATCCAAGAAAGATGAAATTGCTACCAAAAGAAATGAATTTTTATCCAAATTGTTAAATGTTTATCCAATATTTAAATTCAAGAAGATTAGTTTTCTACAAAGAAAGACGAATTTTTAACAAAAAAAGATCAATTTTTAACCAAATGTGGAAAAGTTATGTTTTCAATTAAAACAATTTTCTCCAAAAGAAAAATCGAATGACCAAAAAATAGTTGAATTTTCCACCAAAGAAATTAATTTTTATCTAAAATAATGAATCTTCTACAAAAAAAACAAAACATTTTTATCAAAGTAGTTCAAATTACGAAGAAATAGTTGAGTTTTCTACCAAATTGTTAAATTTCGCGAAAAGAAGCGAGTCTTAATACAATATTTGAATAATTAGCTAGAACAGAATACTTTTCAACCAAATAGTTAAATATTCAACCTACAAGATTACTTTTCTACCGAAAAGGGAAACTGTTTACAAAATACTTACATTTTTATCTAGAAAAGATCAATTTTCAACAAAAAATTGAAAATTTGAAGTCAAAACTAAGAAATTTAACAAAAGAGGATGACTCTTTAACCAAACTATCGATTTTTCGACAGAGTAATTTAATTTTTAACCAAAATAATATAATTTTTTACAAAAAAAAAATGAATTCTCAGCCAAAAATTCTAATGATTTAATTCGCATTTAATTTGAAAAACGAAAAATAGGGGAAAGACTGTGAAACCTACGATAGATAAATAGGAATTTTTATCATTTATAGACTAAAGAATTTATTTATATCATTATTTTAGTGAAATAGACTAACGTAATTTGTATTTTTAACAAAATGGTTACATTTTTAACCAAAAAGATGAATTTTAAACTAAAATGATGAATCTTCCACAAAAAAAGTGATTTTTTAATGAAGCAGTTCAACTTTTAACCAAGCAATTTATTTTTCAACCGAAAAAATATGAATTCTCAACGAAGAATATAGTAGTAGTATACCATTAAGCCATTTCCCTTTCAGGGTAGGCGTGACACTACCTGATTTGGGTAGTGTTTCTAGGTGGATAATTTCTTGTAGTAAATAACTACAATTTTCATATAATATTTGATAATTAAACTAAAGGAAAGATTTTAATTTTATATCAAAAAGTTTTGAATTTATTCAAAAAGACGAATTTTTAACAAAAAAGTTGAATACTCAGCAAAAAAAGATTTTAATTTTAAACCAAACATTTGCAATTTTAATAAAAGAAGGTGAAATTTTTACCAATAGAGATAAATTTTCAGGGCAGGAATACAAATTCTTAACAAAATTGTTGAATTTGCAACAAAAGTGATTCCTTAGTCCAAAATAAAAAAATGTATGAAAATTATAATCAAAGGAAAAAATTATTTTTGACCAAAAGTACAAAATTCAAATGACTATTCATTTTTTATTTTTCTTTGCTATAGATACAATTTTCCTATATTTGTTGTGAAGATTCAAAATTTCAGTATCAATTTCAGTTGTTTAAAAGATATTTGAGACCTTTTGACATGCGGAGAAGATTTAAGACTAACGTAATTTGTGGACGACCCCTTATTTGTTTATTAATATATTATTATTTCGTATATTTGATTGATACAAATATTATTAATACTAATATTGCTAGTTACTACTAATATTATCAGGTAAACTACAAGTAATACTGTTACAATTATCAATGAAGTAACGTAAAAGTAACGTAAAAGTAACGTAAAATACAAGTTAGGTTGGAAACATTTTACTGAAATGAGTTGAATATTTGGATTAAAGGAAACAAGAAAAATTGGCAAGCGATACAGGCAGTTTCTGCTTTTTACCATTGGACTCATGGCCAACTTTGGGAGTAGTCGGCTTCTTCGAATTCCTGCGGGAAATTCGACCGAAACCACCTGGATTGTCGAATTTCTCGTTACCCCGAAAATCTTACACGCTACGTGCCCACGTTGAAAATCACATGAAATTCACCGAGGCTCCCACGAGACTCGTATAAACTCATACGAACTCACGTTAAAAAAATTCGCTCTAGAAAATGGCTAGAGTTCCTTTTTTGAAATTATTAGTTTGTGGAAAATACTACATGCATAAAAGAAAATTCATTTTCCGACGTGTATATAATTTGAAGATTATTTGTTCGGAAAACAAAAGATTGATTAATGATCAATGCGAATACCTTTTAAAAAGTGGCAATAGTGTTATAGCAAAAGCTTATGCTCTCCCAAAGGTTCACAAACCAAATTTAACTTGGAGACTGATACTTCTCACAGTTGGTTTTTCTACTTACAATTTATCAAAATATATTTAAAATACTTTGAAACTAGTTTCTATAAACATTATTTCGTTTATAAAAAAATAGTTGGTAACTTGAAGATACTCTAAAAAATATTAATGTACCTAAAACTCATTCAATACTTTCCTTGGATGTTGTGTCGATGTTTGATAGCATCCCACTGGATCTTGCTTTAGATTGCACTGGAGAAAAGCTTATTCTAAATCATAACTTAACAAAAATAACTAAGAATTAACTGTTAATAGCCACTAGAACTGTTTTCAATGGTACTGTTTTTTCTTGTATTAAGAAATTCTTGAAACAAGTATTGGGTTGTCCTATGGGTTTGCCTTTATCCCCAATAGCTTCTGATTTTATTTTTGCAAGATGTTAAAAAAACTCTTGATTCATTATAATTCACACCTATTCTTTATAAAAGATATGTTGATGATATCTTTGCAATTGTTCCTTCTGATAAAATTAATTTTTTTTAAATGTGTTTAATGGTATAGAAGGTTACATTAAATTTAACTATGAACGTGAAGTTGATAATTTTATGAACTATCTTGATTCACAAATAATTTAAACATTAAATGGCGATTTATTAACAAATTAGTATAAAGAGCCTTCTTGGTCTAGAAGGTATCACATAATTCACATAATTTATTTTTTGTTAAAATTGGCTTAAAAGAAGGTTTAGTTGATAGATGTGTCAAATTAAGTGACATTCAATTTAGAAAAGACAATTTGAATCAATTGATAACAACTTTTGTATATACTAATTATCTTCTTTATTTAGTTAATGAAATTATCAGTGAAATCATGCATGAGCTATATAATAGTACAAGTAAGAAAAACAAATGGATTGATACTTACAATAAATTTGATTTAAAAGTTACTTTACCATAAACATCATGTCTCTTTGAACGCTTGAGAAGTTTATTAAAAATATTTAATATCAATGTTTATTTCAGAAACATTAGTACTTTAGATAACTATTGATTGAAAAAAGACATTGGTAGCCTTGGAAATTTGTCTGGTGTTATTTATTTGGTAAGATGCAAATGTTGCAGTAAAGTTTACATAGCTGAAACTATTAGGAGATCGAAAACCAGAATACAATATTCTTAGAATTTTAATCATTATTTCGATTTTGAATTTAATAATATTGGAATATTAGCTACCGAAAAAATTCTTATTAAAGACGTATCATTGAGTCTATATTCATAATAAAATTTCGTAATATTTCTGTTAATTTAGAGATTGAAATTTTAAACATTATTGGCATTAATTAAAGCATTATAAAATAATGTCATCTTTTTAGTCACAATTTATTTATTTATTTTTTCTCACAGTTTCAAATTTATTTCAGTTTCGCGTTTCGGCATCAGTAGATTTCTGAAAACTTGCCCATAGCTTCGACGTTCATTAAATATTGTCTTTACGTAACTTTCAGGTAACCTTTAATTGTCATTTTTCTATTCGTACTTCTTAAACATTATCAAGTTCTTTCCATTTAAAAATAATGTAGTTTTTTACTTAATTGACATCACGTTAATTTTAAGAGACTTCTCATAATGTAAATGTTTTTATTATTGACTTACAAATTGACTGGAATTTCCCATTTTTACTTGAGTTTTTATTTTACAATCTTATGATTGTTTTGGAATGATGTTCCCTTCTTCAGAAATGTTTTAGTGATTCAATTTTTCAACTCAGGTACAATTTATATTATTTTCTGAAATTATAATTTTTCTTGTTTTATATTACAAACTAATCGTAACTATATTTAGGTTACCTTTGAAAAAAGCACGCAGTAGTTGCCGAACCGTAAGGAATTTTTTCTAAGAATATATATGAGTTAAACGATGGTTCTGTTTGTTTTTATTTTGTGACCGTAAGACAAAACGAATGACATCTTCAATTTAGAAAAAATTTATAATATTGGCTTGTGGATATAAACTCGATTCTTATTTGAAATTTGTATATAAATAGAGGATTATTAAAAAAAATTTGCAAGGGATGGATTTGTCATTATCAATATTTTCTCAAAATTTTCATCCTAATTTTTCAAAAGGAAACCTCAATTAAGGCCCTACTAGTAAGTAAAGCCATAACAATTTATACCTAGTTCAAACATAGCTTCAGTAAGTAGCGTAATTAATCAGAAGCCAAAGCTTAGAATTTGGAACATAAATTATTGGTCGGAGTATGGAAGACACAATAATGCAGGGTGGCCGTAAAACTTTATTTTCAAAATTCCCTGCCTTTTCCCCGATTTTTCCCTGACCAATTTTCAATTTTCTCTAAAGGTTAATATTTAAAGACCATCATTTTAGTATTGTAACATTTCAAAAGTAGGATCTTTTATAAACGTCATGAAACAATTTCGGATAACCATTTACAAATTTGCAATTTTTTATTTATTTCAACCAAAAAATATGAGTTTCTTACCATAAAAGATGAATTTTCAATTTAAAGGACGAACTTTCAACAATCGAGTTGAATTCTCGGCTAAAAAATACAACTTTACCATGAAATAGTTCAATTTGCAAAAAAAAATATTAAATTTCAACAAAAATAGTTAAATGTTCAGTTAAATGGTCGAATTTTCAAACCGAAAGGATTAAAATCACAGTTGTCATTTCAACCGAATGTGTTTTCAATCCAAAAGGACGAATTTTCTGTTCAAATAGACGAATGTTTAACGAAACTGTTGAATTTTGGACAAAAAATGATGACTTCCCTACAAAATACAACAATTAACAACAAAATAATTGCAACTTTCAACAAAATAGTTTAATATTTAACCAAATATATGGATTTTCTAAATACAAAGATGAATCTTCAACCGAACAGTTGCATCTTTAACAAAAAAGATTAAACTTTGATTAAAATAGTTGAATTCTTACTAAACAAAATTAATGTTCACCAAAACTGTTGCTGTCACAACTAAATAGTTGAACTTTAAAGCGAAAGAAACGAATTTTGAACAAAAATATTTAAATTTCTACTCTACAAAGATGAATTTTGTGCCAAGTGGTCAAATTCTTATTTAAAAAAATTATACTTCAAACAAAAATAGTTGTATTTTTAACAAAATGGTTGAATTTTTAAGCTAAAAAGATGAATTTTTCATAATACAGTTGAATTTTTAAACCCCAATAGTTGAGCTTACAAAAAAATGTAATAGATGTTATTTCAAGCAAAAAAGATGAAATTTCTACCAAGCGAGATGAATTTTTAAACCAAAAAGACACATTTTCAACCAAAAAGGTTAATTTTGTTTAACTTTCAATTCAAAAAGGGTAATTTTGTAACCAGAAATTGAAAAGTTAAATTTTCAGTAAAAAAATTTTTTGTACAAAAACGTATTTTTAATAAAATAGTCAAATTTTCAACCAAAGGAATAAATTTTTAACTAAAATGATGAATTTTCAGACTAAAAAGAAAAATTTTCAAGAAATAATGATTTTTTATCCAAGAAAGTAAAACAGTAAACCCGAATTGTTATCCCAGAAATAGAAATTCAGACGAAAAGGTGATTTCAACCAAAAATTTGCATTTTTAACAAAAACAGGAAAAACGTCAAACCAAAAAGTTTAGTTTTCTATCAAAAAAGAGGATTTTCTAACTAAACAAATAATTTTTTAACCAAATAGTTGAATTTTTAGACAAAAAATGCTGTACTTGAAATTTCATTGAAAAAAATTAAATTTCCTTTCAAGAGACGAATTTTCTACAAAAAAGTTTAATTTTCTAACAAAATTTGAATTTTTAACCGACGAGATGAAGCATCAACAAAAAATTTTGTTAACAAAGTAGTTCAACCTTCACCCAAGCAGTTAAATTTTTAATTGAAAACGAACAATTTTCTACAAAAGAGTTAATCGTTCAACCAAAGGGATGAATTTTTAACCAAGAAATATATTTTCAAAAAGAAAAAAATATATTTTCAATAAAAATTGAATCGTTAAATTAACCGTTTAAAAAAATAATTCAAAAAAACTTCCAGCCGGTTTGAATCAACTAAAAAATACGCATTTTTAACAAAATAGTTGAATCCTCGACCAAAATGACGAACTTTCAACAAAGAAGATAAATTTTCTACCCAAATAGAAGAATTCATATTTTTTACAAAGTAGTTGAACTTTGAACTTATTAGTTGTTTTTCAACCAATTAAAAATAATTTTTAGAAAAGTAGTTGCATTTTCAACCAAAAAGAATCAATTTTAAACCAGAAATAGAATTGTTACATTTTCAGTACATAAAGTCAATCCCCAATAAAAAAAAAATAATTCTTATGAAAATAGTTAAATTTTTAACGAAGAATATGAATTTTTATCTAAAATCATGAATTTTTAATGAAAATATGAATCTGTAAGAAAAGATTTCAACATTTAACGAAAGCGTTGAATTTTCAACCTGATGTTTGGACAGAGGAGATTAATTTTCTACTATAAAAAAGATCAATTGTCACCAAAATACATGAATTTTCAAGAAAGTACTTAAATTTGCAAGGAAAAAAAATTCTTCAACTGAAAAAGATCAATTTTCAACCAAAAATGAAATAGTTAAATTTGCAGTAAAAAAATTTTTTCTACAAAAAACGTATTTTTCACAAAATAGTCAAATTTTCAACAAAAGGAATGAATTTTTAACTAAAATGTTGAATTTCCTGACCAAAAAGAGAAATTTTCAAGAAATAATGATTTTTTATTCAAGAAAGTAAAACAGTTAACCCGAATGTTAACCCAAAAATAGCAATTTAGAAGAAAAGCTAATTTCAACCAACCATTTGTAATTTTAACAAAAACAGGAGAAACGTCAAACCAAAAAGATTATTTTTCTATCGGAAAAGATGATTTTTCAACTAAACAAATAATTGTTTAACCAAATAGTTGAATTTTTAGACCAAAAATTCAGTAATTGAAATTTCTTTAAAAAAAATTAAAAATTAAATTTCCTTTCAAAAGACGAATTTTATACAAAAAAATTCAATTTTCTAACAAAAAGTTGAATTTATAACCGACGAGATGAAGCACCAACAAAAAATTTGGTTAACAAAGTAGTTCAACCTTCACCCAAGCAGCTAAATTTTTAATTAAATACGAAGAATTTTCTACAAAAGAGTTAATCGGTCAACTAAAGGGATGAATTTTTAACCAAGAAATATATTTTCAATAGAGAAAGAAATATATTTTCAACAAAAATTGAATCGTTAAATTTATAGTTTGAAAAAATAATTATAAAAAACTTATAGCCACTTTTTGATTCAACTAAAAAATACGCATTTTTAACAGAATAGTTGAATCCTCGACCAAAATGACAAACTTTCAACAAAGAAGATAAATTTTCTACCCAAATAGACGAATTCACATTTTTTACAAAGCAGTTGAACTTTGAACTTATTAGTTGTTTTTTCAACCAATAAAAAATAATTTTTAAGAAAGTAGTTGCATTTTCAACCAAAAAGGATCAGTTTTGAACCAGAAATAGAATTGTTACATTTTCAGTACATAAAATGAATCCCCAATCAAAAAAAAAAAAGAATTCTTATGAAAATAGTTGCATTTTTAACGAAGAATATGAATTTTCATCTGAGATCATGAATTTTTAGTAAAAATATGAATTTGTAAGAAAAGATTTCAACATTTAACGAAAGCGTTGAATTTTCAACCTGATTTTTGGACAAAGAAGATTAATTTTCTACTATAAAAAAGATTAATTATCGCCAAAATACATGAATATTCAAGCAAGTACTTAATTTTTCGGGGGAAAAACAATTTTCATCTGAAAAAGATCAATTTTGAACCAAAAATGAAATAGTTAAATTTTTCAGTTAAAAGATTAATTTTGAACCAAAACGAGATTAACTCCGAACAAAAAATATAATGGTAGACTTTTCAAAACAAAAAAATTAACTTTTGAACCAAGTGTAGTTGCATTTTCTCATTAGGTTCTTTTAATTCAGTTCAACTTTAAGCGAAAAAAACAAGAAAAAGGATAACTTTCTCGAAAACAGGAGAAAAAACAAGAATTCTTCAAAAAAGGGGAAAAGAGTTTATGGAGGTCCCTAATCAGTTACGCTAATGTGCTATCTAGTTGATCTTTAAATTATATCAATGTTCACAAATGAAAACAAATGTCGAAAGGATTTCATTAAAAGAATTTTTATGCTAATATCAAATAATTTAAACGCATTATTCATTGTTCGATTGACGTTTATATAAAATTAAATTTATATTCCGTATTTTAAAATAGAAGGGGGATCATCTTCAGTGTCTCATGACATTTGAAGGGTGGTGTGATTTGAAAATCACTCACTGAAAAAAATGGTTAGTTGGGCTAACTATTTAGTTGGTAAGATATGGTATTGCTATTTTACTACATAGTTGGGACGACTTTATTAGTTTTTCGTGATATTGAATAGTCACTGCAACTATTGGAATTATTGTTCCAACTAATGAAAAACAGTACTATATCTTACTAACTAAATAGTTAGCCCAACTAATCATTTTTGAGTGTTGAAAATAGCCTCACGTAATATGCGGACGCTCCCATATATCATTTCCTCTTCGAAATTCATGAGCAAGAATCTGTCGTAAAGACAATACATCATGTCGTATATACATATGTAATAATTTGGCCCACATAAATTGAGCCAAGCTGGATTGATACGAATTCACATACACAGGTATGATAGTGCAGCTCATAACTGTCCGTCCGTGTAGTGCCGCAGAGTCGGAACGAACGGAGATATCGATCCGCCAGTTTCCGGTTCACCTGCAAACACGTACGTTGCAAGGCCTTCTCCAAAATTTTATAAAGATAGGTCAACCGAAAGTAGTCGATAGACGAGTTGCATTAGAAGCAGGTGGTCGAACCTCTCGAGTAACCATGAATATTCTTTCGATATGCTCGACCTTTCTCTTGCCTCTCGGATGTCACATGACGTCAAAGGCATTTTTCATGCTTAATTTTGAATTTTCACATGGGTTCAGCGATTGGAAATTTTAACACGTGCCTTCCTTTTAGCACCCAATATTGTCAATTTCATTATTCATACATGAGCATCCATTACTTCTTCCCTAAGTTGATACTAACTGCGAGAAGGTGATGTTTTATGTATGTTCCTACGAATCTCTTCTGAATTTCAATTCTACTTTGACAAATAATTGTTGGCATAACTATAGTATCCACAATATAATTAAATAATGTTGGAGTGTATACAAATTGTATAAAGAGGGTGTTGAATAAAGAATTGCCTGACTCAAATTGATCTATACCACTTCACGGTTTTTGAGGATGACTTTAAATGACTGACATCAGTTTGAATACATCATTTTTTGACATGAAATAACTTACGCTCCTCAAAAACAAGGAAATTCTGATTCTTAATTATTTACAATACTTGTCATTATTCATGTCTGCATTTAAATTACTTACACTCCACAGTATACCCCGAGATATCAAACTATTGCATATTACTCTGATTATCAACATTAGATCAAAATGATTAAATTTTGAGGATCAAAAATCAATCAATTAATAACACAAATATATATGATATTTCTAATATAAATTTCAGAACGGAAAAAAATTATCTATGGCTCTCTGAAATTAATTGTTTTCATTATAAAAGTCTTTCTTTGGATTGAATAAATTCCGACGCACTTCTGGAAGATTTAAAACTTCCTAGGATCAACAAAAAATGTTATAGAAAATATTAGATTATGAATGAAATATACACATGAATTTTTAACACATAGCTTGAATTTTCAACCAAAAAATATCAATTTGCAACAAAATATTTAAATTTTCAATAAAAAAAAATAAAAAAATAAAAAAAAAGTTCCAACAGAATAGTTCAATTTTCAACCAAAGAGATGCATTTTTAAGTACAATAAGAAATCCATAACCGAAAAAACGAATTCCTTACAAAAGAGTTCAACTATTAACCAAGTCCATACATTTTCAACCAAAAAGATGAATTTTCAAACCAAAATAATTATTTTCCACCAAAAAAGACGAATTTTCTACAAAATAAATCAGTTTTGAATGAAAAAGTTTAATTTTCTTTGAATGAGGATACATTTTAAACCAAATAATTGAATTCTCAACAAATAAAAATTAATAATCAACAAAACAATAGAATTTTGAACAAAAAAAGATTGAATTTCTACCAAAATAGATTAATTTTCAAACAAAGCAGACGAATTTTCATTAAAAAAGTTGAATTTTCAATCAAAAATATTCTTTAGTCAAGATAAAAAAAACTCAACTAAATTGTTGAATTTTCAAGTCAAAAAAGGAGGATTTTCTACAAAACAGTTGAATTAGTGACCCGCAAATATAAATTTTCAACGAAAAAGTAAATTCTCAACCAAATATTTGAATTTTATACCAAAAAAATGAAATCCTAACAGAACTGTTAAATTTTCAACAAGATAATCCAATTCGAAAACGAATAATACAATTTTTGATGAAGAAAAATGAATTTTTAACCAAAAATATAAAAGTAAACTTCTCAACCAAAAATAACTATGCTCCAACCAAAAATAGTTGTGTTGGTAACCAGCCTGATGAATTTTTAACTGAAATGATGAATCCTGAACTGAAATAGCTTATTTTTTTGTTTAAAACAAGAATTTCTATCGAAAAAGCGAATTTTCGAGAAAATATTTACATTTTCAACCGAGAAAATGAATTTTCAACTAAACTGAGGAAAATTTCACAAAAAAATCAATTTTTAACAAGGGATTCTAACTTTCGAATAGAGAGTTGGATTTTTAACCAAAAAGATTAATTTTCAATAAAGAAGAATCATTTTCTACAGGAAACATGATTTTTCAAAAAAATAAATGAATTTTCAACCACATTGTTGAATTTTCAAATAAATACGATAATTTTTTGCCTAAATATTTGAATATAATCAAAATTCAACAACAAAAAACTACTTTTCAATAAAATAGATAAATTTTCAAACAACGAGATCAATTTCCAACTAAAATAATAAATCCTCAAGAGAAAAAACAGTGCCGTTGAATTGTTTAATTTTCAAGTCAAAAAGGAGATTTTTCTACAAAACAGTTTAATTTTCAACCAAAAATATGATATTAGACTTTTCTTCCAATTGAAGATTTTAACAAATCTTCAACTGAAATTCTTAAATTGTCAGTTAAAAAAATTATTTTGAACCAAAAAAAAACGAATATTCAGCGCTGGAAATTCATTTTTTAAGTGTTTCTATAGATTTACCTAGTTTCGACTTCTACTTGTGCAAGATTTACAACTTCATAGAATCAACATGGGAGCTTTCAGAAAATTTTAAATATTCGGGTGAGAAAAAAATGTCAACTTTCCTATATTAGCCTGAAAATCTCTAAGGCTCTGTACATTTATATTTTTTGCCTTCGAAAAGTATTTCATGAGGTTCACGTGGGTTGAGTATTTTTCGAACCATGATGATTATCCGTTAAAAAAAATCGGAAATTGAGTTTCGATAATTAAATTACTTGTATCAATTAAAAAATAACATTTTTAATACTTAAGCTACTTCTACTGCATAAAAGCAATTGCGTCTGTCTTTAAACTACTTATACTACTGGTTACCCTCTATTTGACCATTCAAAGTACTTATACTACTTGACAATTAACTAATACGTTTGAATTTAAACTGATTATTATACTACTTTACACCTATTGTGTATTTTAATTACGTATCGATCATTAAATTACTTGACAAACATTATTTTTAATCTTTGAACTACTTTCACTGCATAAAAACTATTGTGTCTGTCTCAAAACTACTTATACTACTGTCCACTTGTCCATTTAAAATACTTATGCTAGTTGACAACTAGTACGTTTAAATATAAACTAATTACAAGTATACTACTTGTCACCCATTGTGTATAAATTTAAGCGACACAAGTTGTGACTGACTTGAAATTATTTATACTACTTGAAATCATATGTCTGATTTTAAATTATTAATACTACTTGATAATGGATATAGACAAATGGAACATAATATAATGAATTTTATTGGTACTCATTTGACATAATGGTTCTCAAGTAATACAAATAACATAATGAGAGACAAGTAGTACACGTATGTTAGAGTCAGACACTATGTTTACAAATAATATAATGAGAGACAAGTAGTATACGTATGTTAGAGTCAGGCGTTATGTTTATGAATCAGTATGAATCATTTTAAGTCATAAATATTGTATTGACGTAGTATAAATAATTTTAAGTCGACTATAAAGCTTGTGATGTATTATAAGCTATTTATAGAGAAAGGGTGTAAAGTAGTATAGGTCAATTTCAGTGAGCCAACTCCCATCAACACCAGAGAGGTCTCTTATGGTTCCAACCACCTTGCGTACACATCAAATTAAAAATATAAACTCAAATCCTTGCAGATTTATCTTCAAACTCTTGTAATTTCATAATTTTCATACTTTGAATAATTTCGCACAATGTCGTATGCTTTAAATTTTCAATCATTGAGGGTGTCATGGCACAACACGTTTTATTGACTAAAAAATTATCTTTTCCTTCGCACATTGAGATGAAAAATAATTTGATTTTTAAATCGTTTAATCATTTTTCTTTACATTTTTTTAATTCGATATATACCACCAATTAATAATATTCTGAAGGGCCAGAATATTCAATTCTTACGTATTTTGGGTCGCTGAATACGAACTCGAAGTCCGAATGCCAAAGTTAGCTCTTGTTTTCTTTCTAACCTAAAAATTGCCTTACCTCAAAAAACCCTTTTGTCGTATATTTTACAGCTCCCCCCCCCCCCCCCCAAAAAAAAAAGCAAACCCAGATGTTTCGACAGACCAGTCCAATCAATTCTTACATATTTTGGGTCGCTGAATCCGAATCCGAAGTCGGAATTCCGAAGTTAACTACTCACGAAGTAGTATAAGGAGATCTAACTCTAATATAAGGATACCCCCCATTTTTCCGTGCCCACTTCCTATAGCATACCCACAGCATACCAGATTAAGTATTGTAGCGCCTCTCATGAGTAAATTTCAAACTGTTGAAAACCAACGGCAAAACCTATGTTATAACGGTTTTCCGCAAGAGGCGCTAGAATACGTTATCTGAAGTGCTATAGGATGTGGGCACGGAAAAATGGTGGTACAATTTTCCGAAATAGCCCATAGAGTTGGATCTCCTTATACTACTTCGTGTAACTACTGTTTTCTTCATAACCTCAAAATTTCTCAACCTTAAGAAACACTTTTTTTTGTACATTTTTTGCGGTTAGAAAGGAAACAAGAGCTAACTTCGAAATTTCGACTGCGGTTTCGGATCCAGCGACCAAAAATACGTCAGAACTGACTAGTCTGGTCCGTCGAAACTCCTAATTTTTTTGTTGGCTGTGAAATATGCGAAAAGTGTTTTATGAGGTTACGAAATTTTTAAAATTGGAAGGACGCTTATTTCTAACTCTTCATTTTGAAATCATTAAATTTCAAGCTGATTTAATTTGAAGTGCTAAATTTTGAATTTATCAGATTTTCAGTGCCATTATTTTTACTTGCAATCAACTATCCGAATTCAGTTTGGGATCGTTAGCGTTCACTTGAAATCGTTTACATTTACTGGCAATTTTTGCCATCATTTGCAATCACATGAATACCTCGTTCGAAGTAATAAATGATAAATAGCTGAAAATAATCGACAATCAAACATTCTAGAAAAAATATTTGCATTGATGTAATTTAAATTTAAAATTTTACTGCAAGGCTTTGTGTTCTTGATTCATCGTAGGCTTAACTATTTGAAGACACAAACATGGATTACGAATTTCGAACTTCTTATGAAATATTTATATCGATAGTGAATATTGAATATTTTATATCGAAGCATGAATTAATATATTTCTGTCCTCGACAAAAAGTTAATTCTACGGATCAATTATTTCCTCAAGAAAATAAAAAAGATCATTTAAATATTACATCAAAGTTTAAAATAACGTTTCTATAGTTTCGCCTCAAATTTCATGAAATATTGCAAGTGAACTTATTGATTATTTTCCATATCTAGGGAATTTATAGAGCAAGAGAAACTTTATGATGTAATATATAACCATTTCAGGCATGGCCTATGCTGTATACCTTCATCACAATTTGAAGGCTTCAATCAAACTTGTGTTTAAATTTCTATTTTGCATAGGATATTATACCACCAATTATTAGAAATTATTGTTCATATAAGTACTAATTTCAAGGATGGCGGCAGGTCATGGAAAATCTGGATATCAGGGAAAAATTAGGGGATTTTGTAGGTCAGTGATCATGAAGAATTTTGAAAAAAATTGCAAACGCCAGGAAATTTCTTGAAGAAGCACCTTATGTAGTTTTCGAGAATAATCAGGGTTGCCACACAGTCCCTTGGGTTAAGCTCTACTGAATTATGCTTCATACCTACATATAAATTTTCTTATTTTTGTTTTAATCCTTTAGGGTTCAATATCCCGAAACGTTCGTAAATATTGTGCATGCTTTCATATTGTGATTTTATAATAATAAAAATAAAAAAGACAAAAGAAATAAAAAAGAGAAGAAAGGGGATTTGGTTGTTTGCCTTCTTATTTTTCTTTCCTCTTTTTTATTATTTTCAAAAGAAACAAATTTTTGTTTTTAGGAATTGCAATAGGAGCATTTTGTGGTGGTTATCCAAATTTGATCGCTGGATTCTGATTTTATTTTCGGGAATTCTATACATTACAAAGGATTTTATAGATTAAGTGTCTTTTTAAAAATTTCAAGGAATTTTCAAGAGTTTTACAAAATTTCAAGTGATTTTGAAGAATTCGAAATATTTTAGGACATTTCAAAAGACTTTGCAATAGATTTGAATAATTTAAAAGGATTTTGAGGAATTTCAGAGATTTTAGGGTATTTCTGAAACTGTCAAGGAATTTTCAAGTAGTTTAAAACGTTTCAAGGGATTTCAAAAGATTTCAAAGGATTATAAATATTTTAGGGTATCTTTAAAGTTTTCAAGGTATTTTCAATCGACTTCAATAATTTGAAAGTATTTCAAACAATTTTAAAGATTTTATGATTTTAGAATATTTGAAAAAATTTCAATAGATTTTATACGATTTCCCAGGATTTCAATGAAAAATTATCAGAGTTTATGTAATTTCACGTCGGAATGTAAAAAATGATGTTTTCTATGATTTCAAGGAATGAAATAATATTATCAGTAATTACTTGGGAAAGAAAAATGATTATTTATCACGAAAAAAGTAAAAAAGTCGCTTGTTAATAACTTAAAAAAAAGGTGGACTTTATTAAATCATGGCTTATTTTTTCGAAGAAAGCATTTAATACAACTCGACTGTTTCCAATTTAGAAAGTGATAAAATAATAGTCTTCAAAGACAATTAATTTTCCAACAAATTTTTCCTCAACATTTTTTTCCACGACTGCAGGCATAGAAAAATTTACTTTAAATATTGAAAACAGTTGAGTTTTAGAGAGATTTTAGATAAAATTTATTCAGAAAAAAGATCTTCTTCTTCCACTCCGCTGGGATTCGAACACCAGGTCAACTGATTTCCGGTCAGGTGCTCTAACCACTGAGCTACTACAGAGATCAGAGGAAGAATCCTTTTTCTGAAATACGTTCAATTATGCAAGATGTTATTTACAACCAAATTTTTACCAGGAATCTGTGTTATCATCGGAGATGGTAACGATCGATCCGAAGATAAATCCTTTCACACATACTGTGCAAATGGAAATCTACAATATCGATCAAAGTTATATCCTCTAATACAGAAAATATTGAACGTCCTCAGACTAGATGGAGTTATAAATTAAAAATTTTTGAAATTGAATTTATTCAGAAAAAAAGATCTTCTCCTTTCACTCCGCTGGGATTCGAACACCAGATCAACTGATTTCCGGTCAGATGCTCTAACCATTGAGCTACTAGAGAGATCGGAGGAAGAATCCCTTTTTCTGAAATAAGCTTTATTTCGCAAGATGTTATATACAAATCAATTTTTACTAGGGATCTGTATTATCATCGGAGATGGTAACGATCGATCAGAAGAGAAATCCTTTCACACACCCTGTGAAAATTTAAATGTACAATATCGATCAAAGTTATATCCTCTAATACAGAAAATATTTAACGTCCTCAGACTAGATGCACCTATAAATTGAAAATTTTTTAATTACATTTATTCAGAAAAAAGATCTTTTTTCACTCCGCTGGGATTCGAACACCAGATCAACTGATTTCCGGTCAGGTGCCCTAAATACTGAGCTACTAGAGAGATCAGAGGAAGAATCCTTTTTCTGAAATACGCTTTATTATGCAAGATGTTATATACAAATCAATTTTTTACTAGAAATCTGTATTATCATCGGAGATGGTAACGATCGATCCGAAGAGAAATCCTTTCACACACACTGTAAAAATGTAAATCTACAATATTGATGAAAGTTATATCCTCTAATACAGAAAATATTTAACGTCCTTAGACTAGATGCAGCTATAAATTGAAAATTTTTAAATTAAATTTATTCAGAAAAAAGATCTTCTTTCACTCCGCTGGGATTCGAACACCAGGTCAACTGATTTTATAGAGTTTTTTCTCTGAAAAAATTAGCAATCGTCGAAACAGATTCAAGCATTTCTGCGAAATTGTTAAGAAACAATAGTAAGACATCATCAGTAATATTATTTTGATTCTTTTATTGTTCTTGTGATTCTATTTCTAACGCCAACGCTAACTTTACTCTTATCCCTTTCTTGGTATGTCCATGTTTTGCTACCGTACATCACATGGGGTGCAAGTACAGAATTACACATTGAAATTTTAGCTTTATTTGTTACGTTTCTACTTCTGGTAATGGCTTTCACAGTGCCAATAACCATCCTGCCTTCGTTAACACGCCTGGCTATCTCTCCCTCTTAAAATCACAGAAAAACTATTTTTTCAAAACATCTCATTTTTGGCACGACAATACCTTAAACCGGAAAAATTCACCACGAACTTAATTCGACCCTTTTTCCGCTCTCCAGTGCAATTCGTCGAATTTTGTTTGTTGTCACCGTTGTTAAATGTGTCGAAATCCTATTTGATGACAGAAAGCAGATTTTTGGTGAGTGTAGAAGCGGAAGAAGCATCCTTTAGACCCCATTTCCGCACCTTCCGCGTCTGTCGGCAAATAGTTCAGAAGCAGGCAGGCCATTGTGCTGGCAGGAGCGGTACGGCCTCGAACCACTGGCGACGACGTTTTCAAGAGCAGTTTATGCCCCGAGCCACCCGTCGCGTCGCGAAGGGATAAGGGTGAAGGTTATTTATCGGCGTGCCTCCTTGGTGCAGTCAACCCCAAAGTGCCACCTGAGCCTTTTAATAAGCGTGGTAGCTACGTCGTCGCCATATCACGCGGACGACGCGTTATTACTTCGGATACCAGCATACTTCAAAAGCCTCCTCATCCTTTACTTCCTGAGTCGAATAGATACGTCTCGAGGTGTTGAGGCAACTATGAAGGGACATCTTTCATATTTACACTCGGCTTAACGAATATGTACCCTTAGGGTGGCCCTTATTCTGCCGTCCTGATGAAGAAACTGTAGGGCCTTTTCCTAAATATCAGAGTTGTATGGGGGTCTAGGGATTTCAATGAAATTTGTTCAATGAAATTGGTTTCAATTAAATTTGGTGCACTTTTAATTTTGATATAAGGTACACTTCACAATACTCCTGACCATTAGAGATTTCACTGACCTCAAATATTTAGAAAATTGTTTTGGCAGGATTATTTAACAAATGATTGGTACTGATTGAAGCATTTAACTTCCTAGAATATTATAAAAAAAATTTTACATTATATTTAATATTACTTTTTATTTATAAACAATTAAAAGTCAAAAAGCACCAATGTCCCAGTTATCGTGATTTAAAAATCTGCTATGTACTGGTAATCGTGAGTCGTCCCAGTCTTCGTGAAAAAGGTTAAGTATTCTTGAAATCAGTTTTTATTGATTTAGAGGTGTATTTCAAGTGTATTTTTGTATTTTAACTATACTTTAATGAAATAAAAGATGTATTGTTAGTTTTATATTGTTGAGAGCTTCGAGATGAAATACGTCGAAATATAACCTCAAAATCGAATCTTGTGATAGTTCTGATACGTCTGATGGACATTATGATAATTAATCATAATAAAAATGAATTTTCTTTTAAAACGTTTCGTTTTTATTTCACATAAAAATATACTTTTACTATAGTAGACTTGAATTGTCTTCCTTTTTGAAATAAAGTTTGAAAAATAATATTAAGTTTTATAAAGTCATATATAAGCTAACTTTGTTTTATAAAATGGCTAAGTGCAACATAATTACATGGGATACAAAAATGTACACACTGGTAATTTGTATAATTAACTTTTTTGCAACATAAATTATAAACACAATGACAAAATTTGATAAATTGCAGTGACAAAAAAATCATGTGTATTTGAAGGTTATGTTCTGTTTACGTTGTCAAAATATTAAAACTATCAATAATTATACTATATATCTATTACACATTTTTCATTATATTATGCAGTATAGATTAATGTGAGCTAATGCAAAGCTACTCAATAAATATTAACTTCACTGAAAAATGATAATAAGCTAAAAAATTGATAATGAAATCACTAAAGTCATGCCAATATTTGACATCACCTTTTTCAGTTTTAAGCACTGATTTATATTACAATTACTGCTCACAGTAACAAGTCAGTTCCCCGATTAAATTGTACGCCTTTTTTAAATTAATTGAATTATTATTTGTAATGAAATATGGAAATAAAATTTTGACGAGTCGTCCTAGTCTTCGTGACCGGTCACGATTACTCGAGCTACTATACTTTTGAAACGTCCCTATAATCGTGACCGATATTTCTCGAACAAGAAGGTACTAAATGAAGATTTTACTTAATTTTTATGAAACAAAAAATATTTTTGATTACAAAAAAATAATTATCCTTCCGAAAAAATAATTTCTTGACATATTGGAAGCTTAAACAAAGAAACGCGTTTCCTAACCTGAATGTTAAGCTATTTTCCACGTTTCGTGATTCATCGCCACCGGCAATACAAATGAATTTTTTTACCCATGTGCACTATTTGTATAAAAAAAACTAATTTGGTTTCTATTTAGCACTATTCAAACTTACTTAATATATTTTAGGATTGTATTTTTATGCGGAGCATACCTACTTCTGGCGTTTGCACCTCAAAACTCACGATTACTGGGACCGTCCCGATTACTGGGACCTTACGAATTTTTTTTTAAACACCATATCACCTTATCCGCTGCGTAAATTTTAATGACTTTTGCAGGCATCGAGTATTATTTATAAGCATTTCAAATAAAATTCGAAAACAGAAAAATGTTAGAGGGGCTCAAAGAATCAAACAACAATTTTTGATTCAATTTCTCGCTCGAAAGTGGGCGAAATCAAGTAAGAAAGTTCGAAATCACTTTCAGAATGCAATTCTTGACAGATTTTAATTTTTTTCTTTTTTTTTTTAAATGGAAATTTACAATTAATTTTAGAATTGTTTAAAATTGTATGTTAATGCAAATAGCGAAAATGTGTTGATTCTTTTCTTTTTCTTCTATATTTTGGTAAACAACTTTTGATTTTTTCCGATTTTATGCACAGGAGTGTGTGCAAGCAAAAAGGGAATTAATAGGTAATATCATTTATTATAAACAAATTAAAGAATCTCAAAATTTTCGATTATTCGTTTTCAGAGTAATATTTTAGCGATAAAAGTGCTTGCTTTTATCGACAAGTTGATACTTGATCACAAAACTATTTGTTAATTTCATAAACAAATATTATAAAAAATTAGATAAATGAATTATATGAAAAAATAAATACTCTGGACATCTATGGGCAGACAAATTTTTTTTTTCATTCTCCCCTAAATTATATTGCCAGTAATGTTCAGTTATTTGTTTATAAAGTCAATAAAGAATATCAAATGACAAATTTGTATTACTAAGCTTTACTGGTAACATGACTTATCAGTAATTGAGATAAAAATGATTTATTTCTGTTTTTAAAAATACGTACTGGGCATTTGTTTATATAATTTGTTTAAAAAATTAACAAATTATATAAAATGACACATTATCATGATCTACTACACCTTGTCGATAAAAACATGTGATTCTAACGCCAATAAATTCATTTATAAATGAGCAATAGATTATGTTCACTTCTGATATTATAATTTGTTTATGATAATGGTTACTATTTAATATTAAAATTTGATGATGAAAAATAACATTAATGCTATCATTATAATCATAAAAATGTGTAATTCGATATTACTTGTTAGGTTTGAAAACAAATGATATAAACAAATGCCCATTGTGGATTTTTGAAAGTAGAAAGAAATCATTTTTATCTTAATTGTTAAGTAATGTTGTGGAACCTATTAGGTTGAAATTTTGGAAAATATTTTAAAATATATAAGGGCGCATGCTTCCGACCCATTTATGTTTTCCTATTTTTTAAATAGTGTAATTTCATTTCGTGATTTGGAATGTAACCCAAAACAGGGGCTAGGGCCATAGCTGAAATAGAATTAACAAAATTGCATTATTTAAACAAAATTAGAACTCAAATGAGCCAGACAGACATACCCTTATATATTTTGAATCATTTCCTAAAAGATCAGCACAACATATTCATTTTTCTGATTATACAGCCGCCGAATATAACATCTAATAATAATTAGTGACATGTCATACTGTTCTTTTTCCCACGTTAACTCAATGGGATACTTCATGGCATTTGGGACAGGGGTTAATATTAACCGTTTCCGCTCAAATTTTTTCATCATTTTTACGGCATTCGTAAAAAACTTGGGGGGCGCGACCTAAAAAAATATGGTTTTGAAAAATAAGGGCCACCCTCTTTGCCACGCTGTGGTATTCTCCAGTAAAGTCAGTGCCCAGGAAACCGCGAACTAGCTTGCTGTCAAGTGCATCGTTGACCACCGGAAACTCCGAAGGCGAGCTTCCAAACTCTCAGAAACACGTCCCTTGCCGAAAAATAGTGTACGCGAGCGTACACGTTCTCTGAGTTCTATCCTCTTCCCGCATGTCAGCGTAAGCTCTAAAGTTGTCGTATTTTGATGGAAAGTTGGATCGGACAGGATTACGGACTTAAGTTTCCGGATACCAGGCCGACATGTTTCAATGGCCCGCTGCTTGCACACATCACGATACCCTATTATGAGGGAGTTCTCAGATTGTTTGTTGGACGCTCCCTTTCTTAGAACAAATTAGTTAATTTTCCTATATTCTGCTCATGGGGCAGTATTACTGCTCATGGTTTGTCATTATCTTTTTATCTTTCGACATGAAATGGTACAAACAACGTTTTAGTCAAACCGTAAGAAGTTCAAGTTCAGAAATCTCTTTATTATTCATAAAATCATATACAGTTTTTTGTTCCTTACTTTCAAGAATTTGGTTCCTATCCATTGCGATTTTACCCAAAATGAATTAGTATATATTGTATTTTTATGTTCTCATTGATTACTGTGGTCATTTGTGTTTTGAAGCTGAGAAAAAATTTTGTAAGAAAAACCAAATCAATCCTAATGTTAATAAATTACTTACAACTAATTATATTATTCACAGTAATTACAAGAGGTACTTAGCCGGTAGCTAATTGTGGGTGGTAACAAAATATGGCTATTATTTAATTTGCTTTCGCAGTAAGTGCTGCGGAAGTTTATATTTAATCTTGAAGGGTGCATCCTCATAGCGCAGAGATCATGTATCCTTCAGTATTTGTGAGCAAAGAGAGTTTGTTGTTATAAAACTCCTTGGATATTTTATGTATTTCCTCCTTTATTGTGGAGATATTGAGTTTACTGTGAAGATCCGTAGTTCTCATTCTTCTTTTAGCATTGAGTATCGTTCGAAGAAATTTATTTTGTTCTCTTTGCAGTTCAACAATGTTTGTCTTATAAGTACTGCCCAAAATGGGTGCCGCATATAAAATGATTGGTCTGATTATCATTTTGTAGACAATGAGTTTGTTTTGCATATTCACTGTACTTTTCTGGCGTAAGAGAGCATAGAGAGAGCCAAAAACACCAAATGCTTTGTTGCAGGCTTTCTTAGAATGTCTAGTAAATGTCAGTTTCGAGTCAAGGATTACTCCTAAGTATTTTTTATATTTGGTTGGTTCAATAATTTCGTTATAGAATTCTGATGATGGGAAATTTATATCAACATCATTGTGTGAAAAGATTATTAACTCAGTCTTACTAGTATTAATTTTTGATTTCCATATGTGGAAGTATACTTCTCGGTTTGTAACATAATATTGTAGTATTTGATAGCTACTCTCTTACGCCTGGATGAGGTATACAGTGCAGTGTCATCTGCAAATAATGCTAATTTTACAATTTCGGACTTTGGTATGTCGTTTAGGTAATATAGGAACAGTACGGGACCAAGAACAGAGCCCTGGGGTACTCCTGCAGCTACATATTTTTTACTCCAAATTTTTCCATTAATGTCTGTTACAAATTCCCTACCACAGAGATATCTATCTATGATTTTAATCAAATAATTTGGTATATTGTAATTACGTAGCTTTACTGTTAGGCCTTTGTTCCACACAGTGTCAAAGGCTTTTTCCATATCAAGGAAGAGTGCGACTGTGCAATGGTTAATATTAAATTTGGAACTAATATAGTCCGTAATTCGAGCTAGCTGGTGAGCCGTCCAGTGCCCCGATCTGAATCCAAATTGTTCTGGAATTAGCTGCTTATTGATACCTTCATGATCGCGGAGTCTTTTGAGAATGACAGTTTCGAAAACTTTGCTGAGAGTAGAAAGTAATCTTATGGGATGAGGTTTTATCTTTTCCAGTTTTATGTATTGGAAGAATTTTTGTTTTTTTTTCCATTCAGCTGAAAAATAGGCTAGCTTTAGGCATAAATTGAAAAAGTGCATGATTTGCACTATTGCTTTCTTTGGGAGGTATTTTAGGATTATATTTTGTATCCCGTCCAGACCGGGCGCTTTTTTAGATTTTCTTCTGGCTGTAGCTTTTTCTTTTGGGGTTGCTAATCTAATCTTATCCAAGTCTACTTCTGATTTGATGATCAAGTTATATTTTTTATCTACATCTTCATTATTAAGGGGATATCCATATTGCCAGTGAGTTGGCGTACATTTTCAATTTCCTCAGCCTTATCTTCATCTTTGAATAAAACTTTATCTGGGGTTTTGAGAGGAGGAATATGTTTTTTATTTTGACCTTTAAGTGATTTTGTCATTTTCCAAAGGGTGTTTTCTTTAATGCTAAGGGTGGCAAGTTTGTTGCCCCAGTTTGTATTTTAGTGTTTGCTTACTGAGATTTGAATTTTCCTGTTTGCTTCATTAAGGATAGTTTTGAGATTTAGGTTCCGGGTTCTTTGTGAAATTTTTCTCAGTTTGTTTCTGCTCTTCATTTGATTTTTTATATTTTCATGTAGTTCGTGTTTGCAAGTGAGAATTTTTTGGGTGGGGATAGTTTTTTGGATAGCTTTGCGTATTATTTCAGTTAGATTTTGGACAGTGCGTTCAATTGATTCTAGATTGAGAAGAGAGGAGTTAATGTATAGAATTCCTGAAAATAAAACAAGAATTCAACGATCAAATTTAGACAAACATCACAAAATGCTCCTATTGCAATTCCTAAAAACAAAAAAATGTGTTTCTTTGCACAAAAATAAAAAAGAGGAAAGAAAAATGAACAGGCAACCAACCAAATCCCCTTCCTTCTCTTTTTTATTTCTTTCGTCTTTTTTATTTTTATTATTATCAAATCACAATATGAAAGCATGCACAATATTTACCAACGTTTCGGTGCTCACACATCACAGTTATAAACGTGTTATTGCTAGACATGCGAGAGGGTTTGTTGATGTTGACCATGAGTTTGACTGGGATAATGTTGAAATTTTACACAGTGAAAGTAATGAGAGAAAGAGAGAATTCATGGAAATGCTTTATATTAAAAAACAAAATAAGTTGTCTATTAATTTAAAAACTGATTTTGATAAATTAAACAAAAGTTATTCTAGTATGATTAATTACATCTATTGAAATTTAAGAATTTTAAATTAGATTAAAATCAAATTCAAAATCCCATTTAACGTCCAATAATCAAGTTAATGTATAGAATTCCTGAAAATAAAACAAGAATTCAACGATCAAATTTGGACAAACACCACAAAATGCTCCTATTGCAATTCCTAAAAACAAAAAATTTGTGATTTGATAATAATAAAAATAGAAAAGACGAAAGAAATAAAAAAGAGAAGGAAGGGGATTTGGTTGGTTGCCTTCTCATTTTTCTTTCCTCTTTTTTATTTTTGTGCAAAGAAACAAATTTTTTTGTTTTTAGGAATTGGAATATGAGCATTTTGTGGTGTTTGTCCAAATTTGATCGTTGAATTCTTGTTTTATTTTCAGGAATTCTACACATTAAATTGATTATTGGACGTTAAATGGGATTTTGAATTTTAATTTAATTTAAAATTTGAAAAGTTTCCAATCAGCTTTCTTATAGTTTAGGAAGCTAGGCGAGTTTTGAGTTTCTATATTTACTTGGCTGTCAGAAAGAGGTATTATCACCGGTTCGTGATCAGAGTACAACTCATCTAATGTATCTATTGATTGTATATTAGTTATATTTTTCGCAATAGCTAGATCAACAATACTAGGTTTAGCTTTTGTATTATACGGATAAAGGGTGAAGTTATCTGGATATAGCAAAGCATATGGATTTGAATATTAACATTATAAATAGTATTACCATTTTTATTATTGTTAGAGCAGTTCCAGCTGGTGTGCTTGGAATTGAAAACCGTAAAAAGATTAGATCGAGTCCTTGAAGAAAACGGAGCGCGGACGATGGAGAGAGGATCGCCTCGCCGGGGATTCCCACGTGGAACGGTCGGTCGGCCGCTGGAATGCGCGCGAAAAACGGGAAACGTAAATTTTGGAAAACAATCTTTTATCGACTGTTCATTTAGTCATTCAGTACGGGCGTGATAATTACACAGTACAAAAAAAAGTCGGCCTGGGGGTTATACCATGTTCATTATATGTTTTTGGAGTCGCTGGAACTGAATCCGAAGTTTGAATTACCGAAATGTCAGATTTGTTTCGATCCTTTATATATGTTCAAATCAATCTCACCCCTGATAGTCTCACATACGCCTTCAATAGCAGGCTAATTACACCTTCCTAGTCACACTTGGTTATAAGTATACGATGGAAAAATTAGGTCTAAGTGACCCAAGCTGTTTTTAAACATTTTTCGTAATTCTTGTATTTGTCCAACATGATAAATTTAGCCAAAAGATTCCAAAAATGAGATCTCATAAGAGTTCCATAAAACCCCAAATGAGTCCTATAAGATAATAAATACATATTTGCCCATAGAGGACCATAACTTTTCCTGATTTTAGAGCTAAAGTTATGGAATATTACGTCATACTAGCCCTAGCGCTATACTAGACTAATTAGTTTCACGGAAGATTCCATAAAACACGTCAGTACCAAAATAGAACACAAAGGATGAACGATCCTTCGGATTTAAATATAGATACTTTTCGTGCCGTATGTCAGTTAGGAAGAGATAATAAAATATTCTCAATTTAAAAATAGATTTCAAGTAGAATGTAGTAGACCATACTTTTATAACTATAAATACATATTTTTTTCAATTGATGGTTTTAGTGATTGTTTGAAGCAATTAATTATTTGAAGTAATAATCATTTATATTGAAAACCGAGTTTTATAAGTAATTGAGATTCATCGCTCATAGGGTAGCATTGATAGAAATTTCTCTTCTACTGGACCAATTTTATTTTTTATCATTAACTTTTTATTTTTGGTAACAAAAATTGTAGAGAAAACGCTTTAGTTGAATTTTAAAAAAATTACTTGAGTTCTTGGAGAAAGCAGAGCGCCGACGTTGGAGAGAGACCCGTCTCACCGGGGATTTCCAAGTGAAGGGGTTGGTCACTACAAAGCGCGCGAAGAATGAAAGATTTAAATGTTGAAAAAAATTCTCTACGTGATTTTTGAAGTTTGAATTAGAATGGAAGACTCCTAAGGAGAAATGTGATGAGTATTTTGATTCTCAATAGAACATTTCGATCAACTCTCCATTTAGTCATTCAGCGTGGGAATAATCATTATTTACTTATTCTATATTTTCAGTTCATTCATGACGTCTGGGCCAGAAATATCTGGAAATTCATGTCGATACTCTTCTAATGATTAAATCAATCTCACCTCTGATATTCTCAAATCCTCATTCATAAGGAGGATAATTAATAATAGAATATTACCGATCCTTCGGATTTAAATATAGATCCCTTTCTTGCCGAAATCTAATTGAGAAGTGATAATAAAATATTCTCAATATAAAAATAGATTTAAGGTATGAAGAAGTAGAAAATACGTTCATAAAAATTGGTATCTTAAAATATTTTTCATGTTAAATTGATAGGTTGATTGATTACTTTAAGCAATAAATTATTTAATCTACGAATTACACAGGCCGACAAAATTTGTACCCAAAGACCGGACTATATGACCCTAAAGGATTTTGGTGTCCTAAAAACGAATCCGTGCAAAAATGGCTATTTTTAGCCATGTTTGATCCATATTACTCTCTGTTTAGTCATTCAGTGCGGGTACAATAATTATTTGCTTATTAAATATTTTCAGTTCATTCATGACATCTATGTAGGTTAGAAATATCGGAAAATTTGTGTCCACTCTCTATGAATCTTTAAATCAATCTTACCTCTGATATTGGTGAATCCTCGTACAATACTGGGATAATTAAAAATACAACTCAACCGAGCCTTCGGATTTAAATATAGATCCCTTTCGTGCCGGATTTCAGTTAGAAAGCGATAATCTAATATTCTCCACTTTAAAAATAGATTTCTCGTAACAAGAATGAGAAAATCTTTTTAGAAGAATTACATCCCAATTTATTGGGTTTTAAAAATTGATTGTTTGATTGTCTGTAGCCATGAATTAATTAATGCGAAGAATTATTTATATTTAAAAATGAGTTTAATGAAATAGAAGGAACCTTTAATTACTATCTAACTAATTGTTTCGAGGAGTCCATTACGGTGAGAGGTAATTTAATGGTTGGAAAGTTAGGAGACTGAGTTTGAATAGCGACAAGCACAAACAGTTTTGGTTTTCGCGTGGTTGATCGTTCCTCACTGTAATTTTCCAAGCGTCACAAACAACTATTCCTAAATCTTTCAGTATTGTCGTCTTGACCACGGACAAAGCGTAAATCTGCCAAAGATCGGAAGTGTACAAAAGAGCTAGTATCTTAAAGACTTTATGGGTGATTGCCAAAGTTTAATATTGTAGACAATGAGTCTTTTAAAAACAAAAGAAAATTCCAAAAAGCATGAAATATTTGAAAAAAATTAAAGGTTACCCAAGAGAGTATGAAAATATAAAACTAAGAAATCAAGGTATGTATCTGTAATGGATATGAATTTTACACTTTGATGAGAGTCGCGTGACAGGACATGTGACTATAATAAAGTAAAAAATTTCAAAAACCTTTTTGAAATCTATACATAAAAGACAAAGATATTTTAAAATATGGAAAAAATTATTATTTTCACGATTTATTTAATTTTGAATTCAGCGTTTCAAAAAATATATTCTTTTCCTACAGTATGATAAATTAATTATCGGGACATGAAGTGGTAAACATATTTGATTACTTATTGATTCATATAACCTGAAAACTTAAATCCACATTGTATGGAGCAGTCGATCTAAAGATATGAAAACCCATGAGTCGGCGATACAGTTAGCTATTTCAAAACCAAAAATTACTTTTTTCTTATATAATTCAGTTTTCTTACTTACTATTCTTACATTTCCTTCTTATTTCTAAATTAATTTCCAGCCGGATTTCAAATACCAATTTATTAACTAGATTTCGATCAGAACATCAATGAGGAAGATGTAATTTTAATTAAGGAAATTCTAATTAAGAATTCTAATTCTAATTCTAATCCTAATCCTAATTCTAATTCTAATTCTGATTCTAATTCTAATTCTAATTCTAATTCTAATTCTAATTCTAATTCTTATTGAGAAAATTAATTCTGACGGGGTTACTTCATTACTAAGAAATAATGTGAAGATTTTCAAAGTTTTTTTCTTCCAAATGTAGATTTTTAATAATTTTGGAAAAAAGAAGCTTTTTAAGAATTTTAAAGGGTTTCAAGAGAATGAAACAATTTTCTTAAGATTTCTACGAAAATTTCAAATGATTTTTTATTTTGATAAACTAGTTTTATGAGAATATTTAAAAACACTTCACAAGATTTCCAAAATTATCAAAAAACAATTAGGAAGATCTTTAAGCAATTCTTTTCATTACGAAGAATTTTTCGTAAGTTTAGGAAAAATTCTAAATATTTGAAAATATATTTAGAAGCTTTACAAGTTTTGAAATTTTTTTCTTAAATTGTGAACATTTTTTAGAAATGTGAATGTATATTTTTAAAGATTTTGAACAAAATTTAGATGCTTTTCAAGAATTTTTAAGGGTTTCAAGAGAATGGAAAAATTTCCTTAAGTTTTCTAGGAAAATATTGAACGATTTCTTATTTTGAAAAACAAGTTTTGAGAGAATATTATTAAAAAAAAAACTGAAAAGATTTCAAAACATTCAAATGATTTCTTATAATTTCGAAAGAGAATGTAAAAGATTTTCAAGCACAATTAAAAAAACATTTAAGTCAGTTTGAGAGACATTTAGAAGTTCTAAAAAGATTCAAAAATAATTGAAAACTTATGAAGATTTAAAAAAAAATTTATAAATGTAGATTTTTAAAGATTTAAAACAAAGGAAAATGAACAAATGTTCTTATGATTTCGAGGAAAATTCAAAATGATTTTTTAGTTCAAAAGTCTAATTTTAAGATAATATTTAAAAATATTTATAAATTTTCCAAAAAAGAATCTTGAAGATTCGAAGGCAATTTTTCAAAGCAGAATCTTTTTAAATTTTAGGAAAAATTTAAAACATTTTAAAAGATATTTCAGAATTTTAGAGGTTTGAAATGATTCAGAACTAATTAAAAGTTTGCACAGATTGAAAAAAAATGTTTTAAAAAATGTAGAGTTTTGAAGATTTCGTAAGAAAAGAAACTTTTAAGAATTTTGAAAGGTTGAATCCCTCCTGCGAAAATAAAAAATTCCTGGGAAGTTTTCAAATAATTTTATATTTTGAAAATGTATCTGTTTAATCAATAATAATTATAAATAATTTTATTAATAGTGATCAACTATTAAAGAACCATTGGAGCGAAATGACATTTCGACATGAAAACTGCCGTGAGCAGATGACGTGTTAAACTTTATGGTGCTTGCCGAACCTCTGCATAGATTTTTTTGTAAATATGCATTAATTTTTTTTTTCTGATAAGAAAGAATTTGGGAAAGAAGCGATAAATGTAAAAAAAGGAAAGAATGAAATATTTGAAAAGATTTCCCAATTTCTGGCAAAGGGATGTAAAAAATTTGAAGTCGCTTTTTTTTATTTTGCAGGATTTATAAAAAAAATTTAGAAACAATTCGAATGTTTCTAAAAAAAATGTAACAGTTCGGAAAAAATTCAAAAATTATCAACAGTTTGGAATTATTTCAAAAAATTCTCAACAAATTATAAATTTTTTTAGATTTCGAAATAAAATTTGCAAGCTTTTTCAGATATTTGCTAGGTTTGAGGAGAATGAACAAACCTCACTAACATTTCTACGTAAATTGAAATTATTTTTTATTTCAAGTAATGCATTTCAAAAGATAAAATTGGAAAAAATGAAATATTCGAAAAGATTTCCCAAATTGTGGAAAAAGGATGTAAAAAATGTGAAGTCACTTTGTTTTATTTTGCAGGATTTAAAAAAGAAATTAGAAGTAATTCGAATAATTTGAAAATCTATGTAACAGTTCTAAAAAAATTCAAAAATTATTTACAATTTGGAAATATTTCGAAAAATTCATAACAAATTATAAATTTTTTTTAGATTTCGAAATAAAATTTGCAAGCTTTTTGAGATATTTGCTAGGTTTGAGGAGAATGAACAAATCTCACTAACATTTCTACGTAAACTGAGCTGGGTTTTATTTTAAGTAATGCATTTAAAAAGATAAAATTGAAAAAAATGTAATATTCGAAAAGATTTTCCAAATTCTGGAAAATGTATGTAAACTAGCTGTGAATTCGATCTCGAGTATTTCCACTTTGTTTGTATTTATAATTATATGGTGCACATTTCACGAGCACTTTGCTTCCCGTTAGCAAATGTATTTGCTTCCTCATAGAGGAAGCATTAGTTATTTTTTTCAATAATAGAAAAACCAAAGTCTTCATTTTGATCAATTCAAAAATAGAAATGTACAAAAAATGCAAAACTACAAAATAATACAAAAACATTTTTTAACACAAAGAAAAATCAGACAAATCAAATTTTGTATTCGAAATGATAATTCTTCGAGCTGGAAAAGGGATGGGAAAAGTTCTGTCGCACCCTATCCCTTTCCCAGCTTTATGATTTCTTTACAAAAATTGTCAGAATTACCCTATTTGAAAACTTAGGATCAAAAAGTCTTTTCTATTCATGCGTCAACTTTGAATTATGTCAATGAAAAAAGTTTTTCTGTTTGAAACAGATGACTCGAATATTATAAAAGAGCATAACTTCCTTAATCTTCAATAAAGTGTATTGATATTATAGATCAATCGATTTGCCTCGAATCAAGGAATCTTTTCCGTTCTTGCATCAATTTTGAATTATGTTAGTGGAAAAAGTTTTACTATGAAAAACCGTGTTTTCAAATATTATGCATTACTATAGCTTCCTTACTCTTCAATAAAATGTATACATGCTATGGGTCAATCGATTCGTCTTGAATTAACACAACTTTTATATTCTCGCATCAAGTTTAAATTATGAGAATGAGAAAATTTTTACTATAAAAAACGAGTTTAAAAATATATATATTACCATAACTTCCCTACTATTTCATAAAATGTATCAATATTATAGGTCAATCGATTCGTCTCGAACCAAGGAATCTCTTATATTCTTGCATCAACTTTGAATTATTTTGAAAAAAAAGTTTTACTTTAAAAAACCGTATTTTCGAATATTATGCATTACCATAGCTTCCTTACTCCTCAATAAAATGTATTAATATTATAGGTCAATCGATTCGACTCGAATCAACACATCTTTTCTGTTCTTGCATCAACTTTGAATTATGATAATGGAAACAGTTTTACTATAAAAACCGATTTTCAAAATATATACATTAACATAACTTCCCTACGCTTTAATAAAATATATCAATATTATAGGTCAATCGATTCGTCTCGAAACAAGGAATCTTTTATATTCTTGCATCAACTTTGAATTATGTTAATGAAAAAAGTTTTACTATAAAAAACCGATTTTTCAAATATTATTAAGTGCTCAGAAAAAATGCAACAAATATTTTTAGAAATCCGAACAATTGCTTAGAACATTGTTTTAGACATTTTTAAATTGGGGAAGGATCAATTAAATGAATTTAAAATTTTTGGAAAATGTTACCATTACAAAGCTTCCTCTATGAGGAAGCAATAGAGAAAACAAATTTCCATGCATTTTTGGACCACCCGACTTTCCATTCTTATTTCTAAATTGATTTCTAGCGGAATTTAAAATACAAATTCATTAACTAGATTTCGATCAGTGCTATAATGAGTAAGGTATAATTATATGAAATAAAGGAATCTGATAAATGGTGCTAATTGAGAAAATTAATTCTGACAGGGGCACTTGAGTACTTTTGACCTCCATTTCTCACGATTTGTACCTGTAATCGACAGTGACTCCGGCAGGAAAAAGTATCGGCAGCGAGAGAGCAAGGCCGTTTATCACATTAATGAATAACGAGAGAGGTAAAAAGCCAATGAGAAGGATGCCTGATCCGGGACTCAATAGAGTCTTGGCAGAAAGCTTTTCCTCTTATTTGGATTTATGAATCTCTTCTGTTTCTCTTCTGCGTCTTCGCCCTTCTGCGATAAAGTAAAATTCGCTTGGAAAAGGATTTTTGTTTCGATCAAATTAATTCTGATTTATGGCAGTTTACTGCTGATCCAAAGCTTTCAGAGTTCCTTTCGTATCTTTATTTAATTTTCATTCATTGCAGACGCAGTGCATAACAATTTATCTTCTTACTTCACAGAACTGAGAATCGTTTTATTCATCTGCATGATGAAAGTTTCATGCACCTTATTTATTTTTTACCAAGGTTAAAGAAATTATGCATAATCTATCGGCAGTTTATGCATCAACGGAAAATTATTAGTAATCCATCGAAAAATATGTGTGTTAATGCGTTGTGAAATATATATTTCGACGTGAATAATATTTATTTATAAATGTAAACTTTTTCACTCTATTAAAGAAAATTTATCTTAATTTAGATTTTTGTTTAAAAGATTAATTTTGATGTTTCAGGATTTCAAAATATTTCGAAAAAAATTCAGAACAATTTTCAGGAACACTGAATTATTTCAAAAGATATTTAAAAGTTTTGAAAAGATTGGAAAATAAAAGAATCTAAAGAATTTAAAATAAAAAAGAAATACTCTGGAAGATTTTAGGACAATTTTTTTATTTTGCAGGCTTTACATTTTTTTAGGGGAATTGAATTATTTTAAAAAAGATTGAAAAGCTTTAGTAGTTTTGTGAAGATTTGAGGATAATTTGAATATTGGGAAGATTTCAGGAAACTCTGAACAAAATATAGAATTTTTAAGATTTAGAAAAAAAGCTTTTTAAGAATTTCGAAACGTTTCAAGAGAATCAAAAAAGTTTTCTTAAGATTCCTGCGAATGTTTCAAATGATTTTTTATTTTGAAAAATGAATTTTAAAACAAAATTTATAAAGATTTCAAAACATTCCAAATGATTTCGTAAAATTTCAAAAAAATTGTAGAAGATTTGTAAGCCTAATTGTTCAATTTTACGAAATTTCAAAAAACCATTCGAGTAAGTGTAAGAGATATTTAGAAGTTTCGAAAAGATTCAAAGTAATTTAAAATTTTTTGAGATTTCCAAAACATCAGGAAAAAAATTAAAAGCTTTTTAAACATTTTGAAGGGTTTTAAGATAATGAATAAATTGTTTTAGGATTACTCCGAAAATTTATAAAGATTTTTTGTTTTGAAAAATGAATCTTAAAACAATATTTGAAAATATTTCAGAAGATTTCCAAACTTGTGAAAAAGTAATCCGGAAGAATTTAAACCCATTTTTTTAATCATGCAGATTTTTTTCAATTTCACAAAAAACTCGAAACTTTTTAAAAGTTATTTAGAAAGTTTCAGAAAGAAAGAAATTAAAAAAAAGAGAAGGAAGGGTTTTCTTCTCATTTTCCTTTCCTCTTTTTTATTTTTTGTCTAAGGAAAAGGGAAATTCTTTTTTTTTTGAGGAAAATTTTTTTTTTTCTTCAAATTCCAATAGGAGCATTTTATGGTGGTTGTCCAAATTTGTTCGTTGGATTCTTGTTTTTATTTTCAGGAATTCTATACTTTAGTTTCAGATATTTTCAAAAAATAAAAAAATATTCAAAAACTCTAAGGATTTAAAACAGTTTTTAAAAAGTATGGATTTTTTATTTTGAAAAATTAATTTTTAGGGAAAATTCATGTAGATTTTTGAAGATTTTGAAGAAAAGAGGAAGAAATAATTTTCTTATAGTTTCCAGACAAATTTAAAATGATTTTTTAACTTAAAAGCTGAATTTTAAGATAATATTTTAAAAGAATTCCAAATTTGGCCAAAAAGAATCTTGAAGATTTAAAGGCAATTTTTTAATTATGCAAAATCTTTTTAAATATTACGAAAATTTGAAACATTTTTAAAGATATTTGGAAGTTTTAGAAGTTCTACAAGATGTATATCTAATTAAAAACTTGCAAAGATTGAAAAAATAGTTTTAGAAAGTGTAGATTTGTAAAGATTTTGAAAGAAAGAAAATTTTTGAAAATTTTGAAAGTTTGAAAGAAAGCCTTCCTGAGAAAATAAAAAATGCCTGGGAAATTTTCCAATAATTTTTTTTTTAAATTAATTACTAAAGTAAGTTTAAAAAGATTTCAAAATATTTCTAAAGATTTCTAAAGGCGAAAAAGAATCTGAAAGATTTTTAAAAAATTATTTTAATTTTGAAAGATTGTTTTTAATTTTAGGGAAAATTCGAGTTAGTTTAGAATATATTAAGTAATTTTGAAAGTTTTGAAAAGATTGAAAATACTTTAATACTGGAAAGGATTTCCGAATATTTATAAAATATTTTTACATTTCTTGGAAACTTCTAAAAGTCCTAAATATATTTAAAACTGAATCCAATTTTTCCTAATATTTTGTAAAAATTCTGTGAATTGAAAGTATTTTCTTTACAACCTTCTAGGTCCTTTTTTGATAAATCTGAAATCTTCGAAAATCTTTTTGAAAATTCTCAAGAATATTCGGAAAATTATATTTATATGACTTTAAAAACAATCTGATAATATGGATTTCCCTGTTCTTAAATCTCAGAATCTAACATTAGCTTGATTTCATTTGTTGAAAAACTTTTAACGAATAAATAGTAATTCCAAATATTTATTTTGTATTGAAAATTAATTTTTCGCTCGAACCGAAAAATTATACGCGCGCAAAATGCAACAATTGATGATGATATTTAATATTAAAATTTAGGGACTCTTCGAGATTATATAAAGCATTTCCCAACTTAAATGTTTACAACAATAGTTGATGAGGAAGTTTTCCACTAACAAAAAATTTAAAGCTGAGCATGATCTATTCCACTATTTTTTTGTGAATACTATTTACACTCCCAGGTGAACTTTATGTGGAGTCAGACAAGAGATAAGTGGACCAAAGGGGAAAATAAAAGGTCTCTCTTCATTCTACCAGAACCCACTTTTCCTTTTGGCTAACACAATGCTTTGGAATTTCAGGCAAAATTTTATGTGAGCCAATGTTCTGTCAAGAGACGAGAGGTGAAAATCAAAAGTCAGTTTAGACTTTCTGACTATAAGTATAGTCTATTAGGAGTCGAATTTTCAACGAAGCAATTCAACTTTGAACAAAATAGTTGAACATGTTACCAAATATTTGAATTTGTAACCTAAAAAGATGAATTTTCAACCAAGAAGATTAGTTTTCGATCAACAGACGAATTTTAAACAAAATAAGTGAATTTTCAACCAAATAGTTGAATTATCAACTGAAGAAGATAAGCTTTCGAATAAAAATAAAGCAATTAAATTTGCAGTTAAAAAACTTATTATCGACAACACCAAAAAAAACGAACTATCAGCCAGTTGGATCCAACAAAAAAAGAGGAAATTTGAACAAAGTAGTGGAATTCTTAATGAAATAGACAAATTTTTACAAACTAGATTAAAATTCGGTTGAATTTAAACAAAAAAAGAAGAATTTTAAGTTAAAAAAAAATTAACCTCGAACAAAAAAAAATTAACGAATTTTCAACCAGTTGAATTCGAATAAAAAAGGCGAATTGTCAACAAAATAGTTGAATCCTTAACAGAAAGGATGAGTTTTCACCAAAAAAGATTAATTTTCTACCCAACTAGCCAAATGTTCCACAAAATACATGAATTTTCTACCAAAGAGTTGAGTAATCAACTCATAATTTTCAACTAGAAAGAATGAATTTTCAATCCAGAGGATTCATTTTGTACCAGAAAGACTAATTTTCTACGAAAAAATATGAATTTGCAATAAAAAATTCAATTTAAAATATCAATTTTCACCCAAAGTAGAAGAGTTACATTTTTAGTGAAGAAATTTAATTCTGAACCAAAGAAAAAAATGAATTTTTAGCAAAATAGTTCAATTTTCAGCCAAAGAGATGAATTTTCAAAATGGTGAATCTTCAACAACAAAAAATGAATTTTCAAAGAAAGAGTTCAACATGCAACCAAAGAGTAAAATTTTCAAACAAAAAGTTAATTTTTTAATCATGTACTTGAATTTTCAATTCAAAAAGATTAATTTCTAAACAAATAGTTGAATTTGGAACTAAATAAGATGATTTTTTAACATAAATGTTCTCTCATAGTCGAAAAGTATTTTTATGTATCACAAATTTCTATTTGAAGCGAATAGGCTCAACAAAATTGGAAAAGAAAGTAAAATTATATCTATTAGGTTCGGGAGGTTAGAATTTTGAGATAATGAAAATGAGCCTTTCTCACTGCTATTTAAAATATTATGAATAATTTTATTTTAAATGGTGATAAAAATTCATCCATCTATTGAAGTTTGACAACAAAATTGGATGGTGTGACTGAATTGGATAATTTTTCGCGAAAATAGGGTAACAATGGAGGAATAAATTCTTCCAAATAAAATCAATGTGAATACCATATTGAATTCAATATGCAATAATTTATTTTCATCTTATAAAGCATACATTTTCAACCCGAAAATATGATTTTTCAACAAAAAAATTAAGTTTTTCAACCTAATAGTTTAATTTTCTACCAAATTGTTGAATAGTCAAGCAAACCAGATTAATTTAGACGCAAATATGGCACTTGCATTTTTAACCGAACAGGATGAATTTTCAATCTAGAATATTAATTTCCGACCAATAAATAAAGAATTTTTAATAAAATACATGAATTTTCAATTAGAGAAGGTCAATTTTCAATAAAAATGTCAATTTTGAACCAAAAGTTGAATCAGTTAAACTTAAAAGATAACAAATTAAAAAAAAAATGTCAATTGGTTAAAAAAAATTAATTCTCATGTATTAAAAAAAAAATTTCAACAAAATAGTTACATTTCCAACAAAAGACATGAATTTGAAACAGAAATAATGAATTGAGAAAAATTAAAATTCAATAAAAGAGTTCAATCCAAAAGATCATTTTTTATCCCAGAAGATGAATTTTTCAAAAACGGAATAGTTGAATTTTCAACCAAGGGGATGAATCTACAACCAGAAAAAAATTTAATTTCTACCAAAAAACATGAATTTTCAACAAAATACGTTAATTTTCAACTATAAAAGATCAATATTCAATCAAAAATATAAATCTAAAACCAAAATTGGAATAGTTACATTGTTAGTTAAAAAATGTAATCTTAACCAAAAAAATCTGCCCGCTTCGCGGGCACATTCTCAAAGCGCGCTTCGCGCGCGGCTCGCTTCGCTCGCAAGTTTCAGCGCGCCTAGGGCGCGCACCTTTTGGATCTCGCGCTTCGCGCTCGATTATATGTTTATCTCGCGCTTCGCGCTCGATAATGTATTGACCTCGCGCTGCGCGCTCGGACACATTTGTCGTCTAGGTTTTCACACTTCGTGTCCTCGCTAGTGCGCGCTTCGCGGGCTAATACTCTCTTAAAGCTTCATCGTTATGACCTGCTTTTGGTTTAATTATGTCAGTTTTACATAAAAAGAAGAACTAATTTACTTAAGGTTCTATCGACCTTAAGGAACACATTCTCATCACGACACTCGCGCTTCGCGCTCGATATTTCGTTTGATCATCATGTGAACCTCGCGCTTCACGCTCGTTTCTGTTCATCGTATAATAGAAACCCAAAAGTTCGCAACGACCATATGTTATGTTCAATCTTCTTCAGATAAAAATGACTAAAGTTGTATTTGATTTAAAATGAAGAAGGTAATTCCTTTACTTTAGCGTATATTTCCGTATCTTTATAATAAATCCTACAATCAGAAAGATTTTTTTCCAACTATCTGAAAAGGGGAGAAAAGACGTATTTAAGTCGTTTTGGAACATATATCTTGCTTTTTCATTCATAATCAAACCGACCCCTTGACTACCATGTGATTCCCTATCTACTCCTAACCATATTTCAAAACCGCTTTTCAACACCCCATTTTCTATGTTTCTACTTTCGCATCCCTTTTTCTTTGTCTCAGGTACACATAAAATATCTAGTTTCCTAGCACGCATAGTTTCTCGTAGTTCTCTTACTTTAAGATCATTCACTCCTCTAGCATTCCAAACACCCAGTCTCCATTCATCGCCTGAAACTCAAACTTTACGTTTACCGTGTGTATGCATTTAGTCAATCAAAGTTTCAGTCCAGTCCGAGGCTACTTTATTGTTTGTATTGTTCATGTTTAGATTGTACACCCAACTACCACCTTTATGCGCGAAATTTGTTTTGCGAGTTGAAATCATGTCCAAGTCAAGTAGTGATTCACCGTATAGTGGAGAGTCCAGCTCTAACGTCAGTCCCACGAAAACTTCTGTCAGGGGGGGGGGGGGGCACAGTGGGATGAAATCAAAAAACGAGGTTCAAAATAACTTGTAGCTGGCAATTCTGAACCGATTTTGGATTTTTTTCTTCAGAAAAATTGAGCATCAAATTTTGAAGAGATTTATGTCGTCTAATTTTTGAATTTTTTTGTTTGTTTAAACTTTTATGTTAATGCAAAGAGTGAATAAAAAGTCGACTTTTTCGTTTTTTTTGTTTATCTTGGTGAACATTTTTTTTCTATGATCAGCATTCCGAGACTTTATGCACGGGGGTAGCTGAAAGCAAAAAAAAATAATGCATTGTTAAGTTGATTGTTATGAACAAATTAACTTAACAAATAGTCTACTGTATGGATTCTTCGTTTGCAAAGTAAATTTTTGCGTTCAAATTACTTGCTTCCATCGAAAAAATAATATTTTAAGATAAAAATTTGACATCCAATATTTTTAAATAATTTTATAAACAAATTATTTAAACAAAAGCCTAGTGTGGACATTTAAAGGCATAAAAAAATCATTTTTTCACTTAATTTTTCTCAAATTATATTTCCAGTGATGTTTGATTATGGAAAATTATATTTCGGTATTTTTCAATAATTTTATAAACAAATTATATAAACAAATGCCTAGTGTGGACATTTAAAGGAAGAAAGAAATCGCTTCTTCTCTTAATTTTCCTCAAATTATATCGCCA
>CAKNYM010052824.1:0-14041 GCA_932195095.1 Andricus curvator
TTTAAATTTATTATAATGGATCATCGTGAAAGTCTTAAATCTATTATGAGGAATGTTGATTAATTTAATAAATGATATAAGTGATAGATATTATTAACCTAATCTTAATATCCTATATCAATATTCAATATATTTGAACTTTATAAACCTCCAGTGTCTTATAATGTATTCCCTGTAGAATCAGATCGTCTAAAACATTCCATAAGAATTCCTGAAAGACATAATAATTAAATATTTCAAGTCTTCATTACATGTATTTGAAGCCTTTCCTTTAGGTGTGAATTTTTGAAAAGAAGAATCAACCCAAACCTCCTAATAGCCAACGAAACCGAATCGTGAAGTCGGGCGAGCTCGGCTCGGCCCGAGCCACAGGTTCCTGCTCGTGCATTTTCGGCTTTAAACGAGGATGGCCGACGCAACGCGTAACAGAGCCATCTCGCCGACATGCTACGTTTGCATGTTTTGCTCCCAGATGGGAAAGTGGTGGGGGCCGAAAAATCGTTGCCTACTTTTTACTGCCAATGTTCTATCACTCCTTTTTACAGACGTGCAATTATACCCAATTTTTTTTAGGCACTTTTCTATAGCTGCGTTTTACTCACCTGCGAGATATTTCCACATTTTATTTTCAGCAGATCAATTAAGAACGGTTTCTAAAGTTTGAATAGAACGTTTACATTTGTTTAACTACTAAGGCTTTCAAATTGAAAAAATTCTATTTTTTGACGTTAAAATCTGTAACATGCCTAATTTTGAACAGATTCAGAATCGTCCTGCAAAGTCAATTATTGTTCAATTTTCAATAATCGAACTACAGTTGAATGTGATTTATTATAATAACAAAAGTTCTTGGTAAAAGTATAATATTTTTTTCAAATTGTAGTCTCTTGTAGAAACATATATTTTTACGATAGACTACCAGTATATAAAACATAATTTTACGTAGTTTCCCAATATTTTATATTTTGTGTAATCTTGTAATATTCGTGAAGATTAGAAGCGTTTTAATGACGTCAAACACCCAAATTAAAAAAATGTAAAATTCTGTAGTTTTCCGTAGTACCTTGCAGATTTTCACAACAAAGTAAAAAAATATTAATAAAAAGTTACATAAATTTTGTTGTTGTAGAAACTTGTACTTTATTGTTAATTTGTTTACTGTACTACAAGAAAATACCAGAAATTTTTTTTTTGCCCTTATTATCTGGACTGGTCTTGCCAGTGTTCCCAGTGTTGTCAGTGACTGTGCTGATCACATTTTATTCAAATATCTGCACCTGAGTTTCAAATTTCGAGCGGGACAGTAGATTCGCTTGTGATCATATTCTTCACGGTCAACCCCTCCTATCTCGGAAATTTTTGATTTTTTATACTAGTGCCCATTTGGAGTTTTTGATCAGAAGGTTTTGAATTATACTACCTCACAATTCCAGCCTGATTTCAATGTAAAATATGTGAGGTCTTTTCGTTAATTATAAAAAAAATTGTGCGATTGTTATCCAATGATTCTTTGTTCACAAATATAAATTTCAGGTAAAACACAGTAGCATTCAATTGGTTCCAAAAATTTTGTTATTCAGTATAGGAAAAAGAATATCAGATTCGTGTTCAGAGTGTAAAAATCTACCAACAAAATATGTTTTTTACTTTCGTACTAAAACGAGGATTCCTGTTTCCTCATTTTATTGAAAATTGAAAATAAAACAAAACAGCAAGAACAAGTTTCAAATTTCTTTCTTTCAGGACTTTTAATTTAATTTTTGGTGGCGCCAAGCGAAAGATATTTTGCCGCCCTGAAAGAAAGTAAATCTGGTGAACGATTAAACATTTAAGATTTAAATAAAAAGAAATGTATGTAAAAAAGTTTAAATGGCCCTAGCTCATTATATCGGTGGAGTGGCGCAAGTACCTGAAAGTCTTAAATAAGGAAGACAAATCTGAGAGGTCTTTTCAATAAAGAGACATCATTTCAAATATATAAAACAATATAAATTCTATTTATTAAAAAAAATTCTCAAACATTAAGTGTATCATAAGGAGAAACTAGTAAGAACACAAAAAAAAGAATGTCCCTTGACAATGAAACAGAAAATTAATCCCCTTTTATGTTTTACAATGAATCAAACATTCAGATTTTACTGAGATGAATAATTAAAATAATTCATTCATGGAGTCTAAGACAATAATTAAGAGAATGTTAAAGTAAAGGAGTGAATTCCGCCCTGGAGCAGATACAAACATTCGTGCCTCTCCACGTCTACTGACGCCATTTGGAGAGTGACAGTTAGATTTCAACACATTTTAAAAAGATAAGAAAACACTCTATAAAAATATAATCAAAGCCGCTCACCTTACGAAGACAATCCTGAGCAGCTTCAATCCAAACGTATCAACGGATACTATAAGATACAAAAAAGTATAAAACCACTCTGTGGCGACAACTCAAAACACACAAATCAAAAACGTGAACTTCCTCACACTAGGCTCGAACGATCAAAGGCAAGGAGTTCCCTTCGCTTGACGGTACGCAGACCGCCCAATTTCTCCCCTCCTGCGCAGGGAGACGAGATGTGTCTTCTACGCTGTCGCAGTGTCATGGCGGATGGAGGGAGATCTCGGGACCTTAATGCCCAAAAGATGGTGATAGTGGTGCTGCGATGAATCCTCGGCGGTGAGATTTGAATCGCACCAGGTACAGGATTTGGAATGCGGGACTCACATCCACATTCCACCCCCGGTGTACAACCAACGGCTTTGCTTGTGCCTGTGCGATTTCAACCCGCCTTGCATCCTTGTAGTCCGTACCGCTGATCCTTGATGGTGATTGATGCTCCAAGTAAAGTCACTCCTTCCTCCATCCCTCATTCGTCCTCAAAACTCGGTGAATGACAAAAACAAAAAGAAAACAAAAACCCAAAAGAATTAGTAAGAGTGACTCTCACTCCTTCTCCGTATGAAAAGCCCATGAGAGTGTGTACAAAAAAAAACGAAATGGTAAAACATTTCAAAGATAAAAAAAATAGATAAAATATAAAAAATCAAATCGGTTGGCCCTCGATCGAGCCTCGTTTTTCTCGCGAAAATTTCCTCCAAGAGGAGAGGAGCTGTTTACAAATAAATGAAATAAAAAAAAACAGAACAAAGTAATTTGCAGGTGAAACCTGCAACATTACAACACATTGATTAGCAGTTCGAACACGAAAGTTCATTGCCTCACTATCCGATTCGGGTAGTGTTTCTAGGTGGATATTTACTAACAATGTGGGCCCATTACACCCACGACGGGCCAACAGCACGCAAAATTCCTGAACGGTCACCCATCCAAGTACTAACCGCGCCCAACAATGCTTAACTTCAGTGATCTTACGAGAACTGGTGTTTTCAGCGTGGTATCGCCTTATCTTCATATATGAACTATTTTCAGCATAACATAAAACAATGTTCCCGACATTTCCAAGAAAAACTAATAACAGCCACGTGTTTAGCATATAGAAATATATCGAAAAAAGCATTATTTTTGTTTACTCATAAAATAAGTTCAGCTACCAAAAAAATACAATTTTTCTAATGTTTTATAGGAATATGAATATCAATTTCGTGCTCAGGGCATAAAAATCTTTAAAAAAATGTTATTTACTTTCGTCTCCATAAACACTTAAATTGATAGCCTCAACGAAAAGTCCGCTTTCAAAGTTTCAGAAACAATTTAACAACTTCTATAGAGTTTGCTTAAGGAAACAATTTTCAGATTCTTGTTGTGGGTGATTCTCATATTGATCTAAATGATGATACACGATCATTAGCTATTAGAACATTCATGTATCAAAATAAATTTAAATCACTGTTGTATCACATCACATAGTGATTTAAAAAAAAATAAAATTTCCACATTTTTCTAATTCTTTAGCCATGATTTGAGACATACCAGAAGAAAATTTGACTAAAAGAGAAACTTCCAGCATAATGGGCCAAAAGACTTAATTTATTGGTTTTTCTCATTTTCTGTCGACTAATATAAGAAACAATACTATATTATAGCTAATTTTGTTTTGTAATGCACATCTGCATTTCAAGACATTCAATTCGAACCATGCCTGAAAAATATCGGCATAAATGTAACTTTTCCAGCATAGTGGTCTTAAAAACTAAAATTTCTCATTTTTTTATATTTTTAAACTACGTATTTTTTCATGCACTAGGTAACCAGGGCATGGTTTTTGACCATGATTCGAAGGCGCTACGTGGTTTCTTATGGTATTTCTGATAAGATAATTGTCTATTCGAAATTTTTCAGCAATGAATTGTATTTTGATTTGAATTTGGCGTATTCAAGACAGCAAAGAGAGTTTTTTAGATCTGTAACAAACACTAATTGATTATATAAATTATTCTTATGTCTGAATACGAGTTGAGCGTATCTGAAAAAAAAAAACCGAAAATGGTTCTTTGCTATATACAAGTTTTTCATGAATATTTCGTTTAGAAACGATTCTCTTACTAGTTATATAAATCAAAGAAAATGAGTGTTTTTTGAAATTTTGGAATAAATATTTTATATTAATTGAGGACAATATAATTTTAAAAGTTTGATGCTGCAAGATGATCAACAAGATAATTTTTTTTTCAATTCACTGTTACGAGCTGACAATTACCCCCACTTTACGTCTAATTAGCATATATAAAGCGCCGCCTCTCTGATGAGTTTAGTTCTCGACCTGTACTCCTAAACGCAAATAAAGCGCTCGAAGTCAGAGATTGACTTCGAGCTTACACAAAAAAAGTTCATTAAGCATTTTACGCTTAACATTTTGGCGATCCTGCCAGGATTTGCTCTTTCGATTGCTCTTTCGATTTCTGTATCCACGGATACCATAGAGAAATCCTATGAAAGCAATTCTTGTGACGAATCCTGGAAAGGAATTCTACGGAATTCATTTAAGACGAGAAGGGTAAGAATTTGACGAAATTCACTTGAACTCCGGATCTGCCTATGGGTGACCCGACAACCTGAAAAGTAGGAAAACTGTGGTTAAAAATAGTTGGTGAATTAAGTAGCCGCTATACAACGTAAAACAACTGTTTCTCCGAAATTCAAAAATTAAACGAGGCCCGCAATCAGGCGGAAGACGCATCTGCGTAACAACGCTTGGAAGACCGACGACCAGTCATCGGCCAACGCCCAAATCCAGGTTAACAACGAGGAACTTCACGGACTCCCAGCTGCCAACCAGAAAGGATCAAGCCATCCAGCAAATTTAGAAAAAGTAAGCATTCAAATAAAAAACAAATCGTATCGAATTGCAAAGAGAATAAGTCCTTCTTGCTGTCTGAGGAAGGAAACTAACGTGAAATGAAAGTTAATTTCACGTTAGGCGAGGCGAAGATTTGCAATTCCGGTAAGGTATACTCCTGGTGCTCCAGAGCACTGCCTTTCCTCAACAATAATAGAAACCATTACTTTGGAATTAGAGAAATTGTAGCAGGCGATATCCTTGCATTCCACTGTATTAAAAGACTATACGTCGAAAGCAAACAATAACCTCGCGTATCAGATAACAGGAGCGAGACCGATATTTTACGCTGACATACGCAAAGTATCGAGATAACAACGGTATAACTTACGCGACGGACGATACTGACGAGACTTCTGATGCATCACACGACCTGATTCCTTTATTCCTTACGGCAATGACCTCCCCCAACAACACTCAACCCACATCGAGAGCACAATCTCCAACGCACACAGCACCGGATTCTTTATTAACTCTGGATCCCATTCAGCAATTGCGATTGGTAATGCAAGCGTTGAGACTCGAGAATTCCAGAATGAAGGAAGAACTCGCTCCACTTAAAGATGAAAATCACAACAGGAGACGGGAAATTAAACAAGTTGCAAAAAATACAGCACTTATAACGGACGACGATTCGGATCCTGACGCTCAAAAAACTGAAGTCCCTAGACGAGGAATAAGACAACAGCTCCCACGATCCACCGAGCTTCCGATATTAGAAATCAGACAGCCAATCTCTCAGCAAACTACACTCACGAATCCACCACTACCAAGAAGTATGTCAACGGAACGACCCAATGAGCTGCCGACTAGAACAGCCCCTATAATCACTTCCCTAGCACCAGCAAAGGATATGATTAGAACGATTAAAATCCGTAATGGAACTAACGATGCCGGTATCCACGAATGGATAAAAAGCGTAAAAAGAGCTCGTTTACGCTGTGACAATCAAGACTTACTTCTCGATTTTGTAATATTTGAAAAAATTAGAGACAATGCCGAACAAGCTATACGACACATCTTAATAAGAATTTATGAAGAATTATACTCAGCTTTAGAAACTAACCTCGGAATACAAACCTCAATTGAATTGTGCAGAGCTAAATTGGACGCAATTAGACATGGAGATAACACGGTTCAAACTTTTAGCCTTCTTTTCAGAGACGCCTATAAGGACCTTGTGTACGCGGTACAAGCGGAATACCCTTCCGGAACGAAAAGGAAAATGGCCCTAGAGATAGAAGAGAACAGCGTGATCAGAAGATTCATAATGAATTTAAGGGACGATATTTCGTCACAGGTAAGACCAATGAAACCTACTACACTAACAAAAGCCCTGCAAGAAGCACTGGGAGCGGAAGCTTGGCAACGAGAAAAAAATAAAGATAGAATACTTAGACAAAGCCAAGTGCCTAGACAACCTAATAAATTCCAACCCCGACCAATAACAAATAGACCTTCAGCAAATACCACACCCCAACAGGCGAGAGTACCAAATTCGAATTTCCCACTAAGCGAAAGATTAAAGATATCCTGCCACAAGTACGGAAAATTTTGCATCCCAATGTTTTTCAAAATCCCACAATTTTCAACTGGGGCAGTTCCAAAAAAGACCACCAGAAGTAAAAACTATTCAGGAACATCAGGAACCCCAAGAAGAATGTTTAGAAAGGGAGGAGATGACAACGGAGGAAATCCAGGAGCACATAAATTACGAGGACCAAGCAGAATATCTAAATTATCCGGAAAATTACAATCAATACGTGGAAGAAGAAGAAGCGACGGATCAATATACAAATTATTAGTAGATAGCGCAGCATCAATCAACATAATTAAGAGAAACCATTTACAACCCGACCAAGAAACCTTTAAGTTTCATAAAAAATTCTTAATGGGAGACGATCACCACGAAACTACGGAAGCCACTTATCTGCAATATTTTGTAAAAAAACAACTATTCCACATAGTAGAAGAAAACTTCCCATTATTAGAAGATGGAATAATAGGATTGCCATTCTTCTACAAATACCTCAGATATGCTATGACAAAAACTGATTTGATAATCGACAGATGGAAACTACCATTACATTTCGAGGGAGACCACCTACCAGGAAACTCGACAAAAATCTGTAAAATCAACGTACCCGACGAACAAAATCAAGTAATTTGAGTAGAAGATCAAAAAGAAATTCCTCATGGACTATACACAATATACAATAACAAGGTAGAAATACCATATTACAACTATTCCCAGAAACCCATCAAAATATCAGAGAAAATTATATTCAGCAGAATTATGTCTATAGGATCACGAGACGTTGATCTTGCCCAAAAAGGGGGTGATTACCCTTCAAACTACTTCAAAAGACTGGAAAAATTTCAAAATTGCCTGAACCTAAAACATATCGAACCAAAAATTAGAGAACAGATAAAAGAAATTGTGACTCAATACTCAGAAGTCTTTACTTTAGATGGAGACCCCCTATCCTGGATCCGAAACACCTCAACAAAATGAACTTTACAACGATTTTATGACATGGCGATTAAACCCAACGCAAGGAAAATTAAAAAAGAAACCCAACGCCGTCGGAAAACTTTGGAAAGTAATAAATAAAGAAGACATGCCAAAATATAATGAAGAGGATTGGTTACGGAAACTAGGCTGGTTCATCGATGAAACTATCAGCAAAAAACTAACATTGATAAGATTTATATTCGGTGACCCACTATTTACACCAATATAAAAGGAACTGATACAGGAAATGGTGGAATACCTATCTAACTTGTATCCCCACTTAGGATTTCACCTATGCTTTAAAAATACCCGAGAATAAATGAAAGAAGAAAAAACTAATATCATTAAAGAAGCGCATGCGGAACATCTTGGGGAAAAGAATACAATTGAAAAAGCGGAGAAAATAGTACAATGGATAGGTATGGATTAAGATATTAAAAAATACGTCAAAACATGCCCCATATGTCAACTCCAAAAAACCACAGGAATCAAGAACCAAGCTAAGGCAATTATACCAGACATTCCACTGAAACCCAATGAAAAAATAGCCCTTGATATATACGCCCCATTACCCGAAACAGTAAAAGGTAACAAATATATTCTGAGCCTACAAGATAGATTAACCCGTTACACGGTGTTAATCCCGATGGCTAACGAGACAACTAGTTCAATAATAGAAGGGCTGCTCGATCACTACATCTACATCTTCGGAGCACCCAAAACAATCCTAACAGTTCAGGGCCAAAACTTTCTATCAGAAATGATGCAACAGTTTGAAGAAGCATTACAAATCAGTTATGTAAAAACAACAGCTTTTCATCCGCAGTCCAACGGAAACATCGAAAGAATGCACTCCACCCTAGGGAACCTAATCAAAACAAGAATTTCAGAAAGAAACAATGAATGGGATGACAATTTGAAATTTATAAACTTTGCAATCAACACAATGAAGAACCAAACAACAGGATTTTTACCCTTTGAACTTATGTTTGGAAGAGAAGCTAACATACCATCATCCGTATCCTGTTCACCAACCCTGACGTATCCGGAACTAGTGAGAAAGTGGAAAAAGAAACACGAAGAAAACCTACGAAGGACTAGAGAAAGAATAGAAATAGGAACAGAAAAAACGAAGAAAAGACTCGACGAAAATATCACTCACAAACACCCCCTGTACAAACCAGGAGACACAGTAAAAATCATTAATAATACGAAGTCTAACAAACTACATCCTTCTTGGAAAGGCCCTTTTGAAGTTATTGACTACTTAGACAATAATAATTTACGAATAAAAAATAAGGACAAAATTATCCGAATTCATATCAATCAGACAATGCCCTATTTCATAGACGATAATGACACCCTTCTGGACCTTCCTGCTGGCCCTAGCACCGATCATCAGTGCTAACTAAACCCTCGAGAAAATTCTAGGAAACATCTACATCGAGGAAATCTCTAAAGTACACTTGTTTCATGAAAAGTGGAAAATGGTTATAGCTATCAATATGACATCCACCGAAAACCGGATTAAAGCCATCGACACCACCATTACTATGGCAGAACTAGCCTGCAACAAGAAATGCACACCTTATTATGAAGTCCAATTGGTTAGGAGTCGCTACAATAGACTAGCTAGTAAAAACAATATCCTACACAAGTTATTAGGCAAACAGCGTCAAAAAAGAGGATTAGCTAATTTTGTGGGTGATATATCCAAAACTCTGTTCGGAACATTGAGCGAATCCGACATGAAACAAATTAACACCGAATTCGACACAATTTATACAGATAACAAAAACATAGCTAGCATCCTGTCAAATCACACAAAAATACTTAAATTAATCTTAGACTCCTCGTCAACGGACCATAAATGGATAGCTGCCAAAGAGAATACCGACAGACAGTTTATAAGAAACATCATCTTCGGACTGAATGCTGCAACAAAGAATAGTTTTGTCAACTCAAATTTGGTATTAGCAGCAATACTATTCGATGAAACAAACGAGGATATTGAAACGGCGATCAACGCCATAAACGACGGAAAGCTCGGGATAGTTTATCCCCAAATTTTAACACCAAGGATGTTGAAAGAAACCATTAGAGAATTCGAGACAACCCAACGTACACGCTACCTGTTTGACAATGAAGAAGAAATTTACCAACACATTATAGACATCAGTACCCTCTCCGTAGCAGTAATCCAAGGCCTATTTACATACATACTGGAGATACCGGCAATTGAGAAAGAAGAAGGTTCCTTGCAAACAATAGTCCCTATCCCGATACAAGTAAATAATGTCCACATATCAATAGTCCCCGACTATGACATGATGATTAAATACCGAGACTCTTACGTACCAACCGACAGACAGACCATTGAAAAATGTAAACAGATAGATGTATATAAAATATGTAGAAGAAATCAACCTAATGTCAAGTTAATAGATAGCGAATCTTGCGAAGCCAGTTTACTTAGAAGATACTCAGAAAACAAATGTAATCAGTCACCTTACCTGTTACACAAGGAAACTTTCATACCTATAATAAATGGTTATATTATAGTACCCTCCAAACCATTAGACTTAGACATAAGTTGCGAAAATTCAGTTAAAACAGAAAAAATTTCGGAACCCCAAAAACTTACAGGATTTGGATGCGAAGTGTACAACAGCTACGATACCCTAGAATTAGAAAAATCATATGAAACTCATATGACGCAATGGCTAAATGTAACATACGAGATAAATTTTGAAAAAAGAGACATTGACAGGTTAGAACAAAAATTAGTACAACTTCCAAAACAAATATCACACGAAGAACTTAAGCAAGCCAGAATTAGCCTAGACGACACCGAAAATATCTTGTTACAATATTTAGGTTACGCCGCTTTAGCACTAGGAACTCTGTATACTTTAGGTAAATTAGGCATCCTCGATTGTATAAAGGGATGCTTTCCGACAACAATCAAATTATTCAGTAATAGAAACAAAGTTGTCCACCAATCCCATATTGTAACGTACCAAACCCAACCAACTCCCGAATCATTGTCAAACTACGAAACATGTAGCATAATTCAAAAAACCAAACCTTTAAAGATAAAAAACAAAACTTAGAGACTAAGTTCAATCTAAAAAGGGGATTGTTACGAGCTGAAAATCACCACCACTCTACGTCTAATTAGCATATATAAAGCGCCGCCTCTCTGAGGAGTTTAGTTCTCGACCTGTACTCATAAACGCAAATAAAGCGCTCGAAGTCAGAGATTGATTTCGAGCTTACACAAAAAAAGTTCCTTAAGCATTTTTACGCTTAACATCACAGTGTTGAACAATTTAAAAAAAGGGAATCTCATCGGACTTTTATAATACAACAACATTGTGCGCGCTACGCACGCACTAATTACTCTTAAAAAAAAACTCTTGTTGAAAGTTTGGTTCAAAATAAATTTCTTTGGATTGAAAATTATTTTTTTTTTATCAAAAATTAATTTCTTTAACTGAACATTTAACGCTTTAATGTTTGGTTAAAAATTATTCTTCTGCTGTTGAAATTTAAACTATTTGTTTGAAAATATCTGCATTTTGTTGAAACTTTGTTTTTTGGCGTAGAAAATTAATCTTCTTGGTGAACAATTTACCTTTTTGGCAGAAAATTCGTGTATTTTGTTAGAAATTACATCTTTTTTGGTACAAAATTAATCTTCTGGTTCAAAATTCATTTCTTTGGCTTGAAAATTCGTTGTTTTTTAAAATTAAAAATTATTTTCTTCAACTGGAAATTTCTGTATTTTGTTTAAACTTAGTCTTTTTGCGTAGTAAATTAATCTTCTTGGTGACTAATTTACCTTTTTGGTTGAAAATTCATGTCCTTTGTTAAAAATTAATAGTTTTTGGTACAAAATTAATCTTTTTGGTTCAAAACTTATTTCTCTTATTGAAAATTATACTATTCTATTTTGGGTTTAAAAAATATTTTATTTAGTTGAAAATTTGTCTTTTTTGGTAAAAAATTAACCTTTTTGGTTGAAAATTCAACTATGAGGTTGAAAAATCCACTCAGAATTAAAATATTTGGTTGAAAATTCATGCATTTTGTCAAAAATTAATCTTTTTCGTTTAAATTCATTTATTTGGCTTGAAAATTAGTTTTTTAATTGAATATTAATGTTTTGAACCGAAAATTTACCTATTTACTGTTTGAATATCAATCTTCTTTAATTGGAAATTTAATTATTTGTTTTAAAATTTCTGTATTTTCTTGAATCTTTTTACTTTTATGGTACAAAATTAATATTCTTGCTGACTAATAATTCACTTTTTCTGTTCAAAATTCATGTATTTTGTGAAAAATTAATCTTTTTTTGGTAGAAAATCATTCTTTTTGGTTCAAAATGCATTTCTTTGATTGAAAATTAGTTTTTAAAAATTGAAAATTAGTTTGTTTAACTAAAGTTCTTATCGTAATTTTTTTCATAGACATTCAATATTTTTGTAGAAAATTCATGTGTTTAGTGGATTATTTAACTATTTCGTTAAAAAATTATTTTATTTGCACAAAAACTTATTTCTCCAACTTAAAACGAAACCATTCTATTCTTTTTATTGAAAATTGATCGTTTCTAGTTGAAAATTCATCTATTTTGTTGAAAATTTGTATTTTTTTGGTAGACAAGTCATCTTCTGGTTTGTAAATTCAACTATTTGGTTAAATATTTCTTTCCTTGATCGAAGATGTATCCTTTGAATTAAAAATTAATTTCTTTGGTTAAAAATTGAATTTTGGTTAAAAGTTTGTTTTCTTTTTTGAAGAAAAGAAATTTTTTTACTAAAAATATAGCTATGAAATTTTTTCTAGAGAATTGATTTTTTTCAGTTTGAAATGGACTTACTCTGTTAAAAACTCGTCTTCTTTAGTCAAAAATTTAATTAGTTTGGAAGAAAATGCATATTTTTTGTGTTGCAAATTCAACTTTTTTTTCAAAAATTCGTCTTTATGCCTTGAAAACTTAACATTTTGGATGAGATTTTTTTTCTTCATTGATTAAAAAATCTTTCTTAGTTACAAATTTGAATCTTTTGTTGAAAATTCGTATTTTTTAGTTGAAAAATATTTATTTTAACTAAAAATGTAATAATAAAATTTTACATTGATAAATCTTAAATTTTTCTCAGTTCCATTATGCACAAACGTTTCCAGAAGATTATTTGGCCTGATTTAGCACAGTTTTTGAAACGTTCAAATAACGTCTTTTGACTTGTACGTCTAAGGAACGTTTTTAGAACGGTTCCAATTACGTTCCTGAATTTCGTGCCCACTGGGAATTTGAATAATTTTACTACTTATTACTTAAAACTGAAAATTAATCAATTCTACGACTTAAAAATGAACCATTTTGAAATTCAGAACGCTTTAAATTATAAAAACTTGAATTACTAATCCTTGATTTTCTTAATTTCTTGGAATCCTTGAATATTGTCAATTCCCTGGATTCCTAAAGTTCCTTGAATTTATTAAATGCTCTAAAATCACTGAAATGTATATTTAATGAAATACTTGAATTTTTGGAAGGACTGAAAATCTCTGAATTCCTTTGATTCGGAATTCTCAAAATTCCTTGAATATTTTTAATTTCTTGAATTCTCTGAATGCGTGAGAATCTCTGAATTCATTAAATTCTCAAAAATCTCCAAATTCTCTGAATTCCTTAAATTTTTACAATTCCTCAAGTTCTCAGAATTCCTTAAATCCTCTAAACTCCGTAAATTCTCTTAATTCCTTAAATTTTCTGAAATCTTTGAATTTTCTGAAATCTTCAAATTCTCTGCATTCCCAGGAATCCTTGAATATTCGAAATTGCTTGAATTCTCTGAATTTCCTGATTCTTTAAATTCCTGAAATTCCTTGAATTTTTAAACTCCCCTAAATTCCTTAAATTCTCTGAAATCCTGTAATATTCTGAATTCCCTGAATTCGTTGAATATTCTCAATTCCTGAAGTCCTTTAAATTCTACAAATCGCCTGAATTCCTTCGAATCATCTGCATTTTCTGAATTTATAGAATTTCTACAGCGTAGCGCTCTCGCGTCGTCATCGAGGACACGCCCGAGATATCTAGTGCACGAAAAGCTGCGTAGCGCTCGCGAGTTGTAATCGAGAACACGCCCGGAATACCTGGGTCACGAAAAACTACAGAGCGCTCTCGAGTACTTGTCGAAAACCGTGCTCGGAATACCTG
>CAKNYM010052824.1:14051-42382 GCA_932195095.1 Andricus curvator
AATCGTGTCCGTGATACTTGGGTCACGAAAAACTAAGGAGCGCTCTCCAGTACTGGTCGAAAAACGTGTCCGTGATACTTGGGTCATGAAAAACCACGGAGTGCTCTCGAGTACTTGTCGAAAATTGTGTTCGGGATACCTGGTCCACGAAAAATTGCGGATCGCTCTCGAGCACTGGTCGAAAATTGTGTCCGTGATACTTGGGTCACGAAAAACTACGGAGCGCTCTCAAATACTGGTCGAAAATCGTGCCCGGAATACCTTGGTCACGAAAAACTACGGGCCACTCTCGAGCACTGGTCGAAAATCGCGTCCGTGATACTTGGGTCACGAAAAACCACAGAGCGCTCTCGAGCACTTGTCGAAAATCGTGTCCGGGATACCTCGTGCACGAAAAACTACGAAGCGCTCTCGAGTACTGGTCGAAAATCGTGTCCGTGATACTTGGGTGACAAAAAATTACGCAGCGCTCGCGAGTCGTGATCGAGAACACGCCCCGGATACCTGGGGCATGAAAAGCCACGTTGCGGTCGCAATTTAATTGTTTGAAACTCTGCCTCAACTGGCTCTGAGCGCAATGAGACAACACATTTATATTCAGAGGAAAACCTAATCAGGATATACTTAAGTAGAAAACAGGAATGTAAAAAAATTGAGAGCATAAAAGAGACAAAAAGTTGTCTCTATTCTTCTTAATGTTTTGTTGCTTCTCTTCTACTCTCTGAAATATTTGTCACGCTTTTGCTTTCAAAATATTTTAGTCTCTTTCTTCCTCACGACTCACGGGAGTTTCTCTTTTGCTCTGACGTGCTCAATATAGTGATCTAAAAAATTTAATTTCTCAATTTCCCTGATTTTGCATACACTGGTAACAAAAAGCAATACCATGGTATAGCAAATTTTATTTTATAATTAACATCTCAAGACATTCAATGTGATAAATCCCTTCAGCATGTCGAAATAAATTGAAGTTTCCAGCATGGTGGCCATTTACATTAAACGGATCATTAATTGAAGTGAGATATAGAAGCAAGGTTAGGTCTTAACAAGTTGATTCGATCCTAAACTAACTGCACTAATCTCTTATAGAAAGAATGAATTCTGGTGAAGTATCGAATAACAAATTCTGAAATTACGAAAAAAAATCTGTTACTTAAAATCAGTTAATTCAATGCCGTCAATCAACAATGATGTCAATTTATTTTACTAAATAAATGTTGCAACAGCTAGTGATCGTGTATCATCATTTAGATCAATATTAAAATCACCCATGATAAGAATCTGAACATTATTTCCTTAAGAAAACTCTATGGATGTTGTTCAATTGTTTGTGAAACTTTGGAAACAGACTATTGGCTGAGGCCACTAAACTCAAGAGTTTAAGGAGACCAAGGTAAATAACATTTTTTTCCGTAGATTTTAATGCCCTGAGCACGAAATTGATATTCCTCCTATAAAACTTCATGAAAATTGTTTTTTCTGTAGCCGAACTTATTTTATATGTAAAAAATTAAATGATGCTTTTTTCTATATATTTCTATATGCTTAGCTCGTGGCTGATATTAGTTTTTCTTGGAAATGTAGGGAATATTGTTTTATTTTATGTTGAAAATATTTTATAAATGAAGCTAAGGCTATTATTTCAAGATTTTATCGAGAAAAAAATAATAAATTATGGTTGTTTGTAGATTTTCACACTCTGAGCGCGAATCTGATTTTTTTTCCTGCGCAGAAAAAACAAATTATTGGAACCAAGTAAATGCTTTTACTTGAATTCTATTCCTTATACTCATGTTTTTTTGTTACCAAATATTAAGGAATTAGAAAAATGAGGAAGTATAATTGCTTAGACCAATTAGTTCATTTTTTGTCGGGGATAGGTCAAATTGAAGGCCTTGAGATTTAGATGCGAATTGAAAAATAAAATCTGCTGTATAAGACGGTTGTTTTTTTTTTTGTTATTCAAGATTAATAGATTGTGAGATTTGTAATTCAAAGTCTTGCAATTTGGAAAAGCTACAACTGAAAATTTTCACATTTTGAAAATATAGATTGGAAAATAATTCAATTTCTAAGATTTCTAATTTCAAAACATGTGATTTGCAACATGTTTTCTTGAACAGATCACTTTGGCAGATTTACAATGGAAAATTCTTCAATTTTCAAGATTTGAATATAATGATTCATAAATTTGAGATGTTTATAGTCCAAAATGATGTAATTTTTAACAATCTTTTTGTAATATTTACCTAAATTTTAGAGATTCACAATGGACAATCTTTGAATTTTTCAGATTTGCAATTGAAGATTCTTCTATTCCAAATATTTTTCTAAAAGTTATATTAGTTTTATCGACTTTTTGAGGATGAAATGTGTGATACATATGATGAGAAATGTATTTTTAATATATTTTAACAATAATATCGATTTCAAAAAGAATTTTTAAAAATATTTTCAAACCATTTTTACTATGATGTTGAAATATTATCCAGAAAATTAGATGAAAATTTTAACGGATTTTTTTTTCGTTTGAAGGAAAGCATCTGTCTGTATCTTCTTTATCTTATATTTAATATGTTTCATTATTCTGGTAAGAAACACTTCATCAGCTAGCTATTTTTTTAATAACTAGCATTATCAATCGTTTATTTGGATTCAGGTTACATAAATATAATTTTCCTAAGATTCTTGAGAAAATTCAAAAAGACTTTTGAAGATTTCAGAGATGTCAAATAAAATAAAAATAAAAAAGTTAATTTTCAACTAAATAGTTGAATTTTCAACCAAAAAAGATGAATTATCAACGTAAAATGTAATATATAGTTGATATTTCGACTAAAAATGATTTTAATTTATAATCGGAAGAAGTTGAATTTATCCAAAAAAGACAAACTTCCAACAAAATAGTTGAATCTTCAAGCAGAAAAGATTGATTTTGAACCAGTTGCATTTTTAACAAAAAAATATGGAATGTTTTCTATGAGCGGCGAATTTTCTACAAAAAAGTTTAATTTTTAAAACGAAACATATTAATTTTCGACGAAATAGTGCAATCCTTTACCCAAATCAATTAATTTTCAACAAAAAAGATGAATTTTAAACCATAAACATGAATCTTCAAGCAAAAAAATAGTTTTGGCAATAAAAAATCAGAAATTGAAACTAAAAAGTAAAAATGAACTGAAAAAAATCGAAGTTTAATTATTTCTTTAATTACGAAAATGAAAGTTCATTGCCAACCGGCAGTTAAATAAATATCATGTTTCACGCTTTATCGAAATGCGTCTGAGGAAATGAGTATTTTTCTAACATTTATAGTTATGAATTTTTATATTGCAGCAGATTTGTAAAATACCGCAGAGATGCATATACATAAAAAAGACACGTGTATTACGCATATTGATTTTTATGGGCTTTTAAATATTTTATTTTATAGCTACAGCTTGAAGAATGATTATCTTAAGTCCCTCGCAACTTCTTAGGGGGAAAAACACTAGTAAAAAAGTAAGAAGTTTAAAAAATAAAAATACCTTATTTTGTCTTTCTAATTCAAATTATATTTTAAAGCTAATCTCAATTAATGTTACGTAATTTGTGAACACTCCCTTATGTTTTCAAGAAAACCCGAATTTTCAGCCAATTCACAGCTCCTTTTGGCTTCGTAGCTTCTGAATACCAAGAATATCTATATTTTCATAACAGGGGGGGGGGGGGGGCTCGTAAAAATTCCACGCTTGTCTATAAGGGTGAGGGAAGGAAAAAAAAATTCTATACATGGAATTTCGGCCAGCTTTTCTGGCGTCGTAAACATTTTGAATGCGTTATTATTTGTCGAAAATATTGGTTCACTGGAACCTCGATATAAAGAACCTTGACATACCGCCTTCCTTTTTGAGAGGCAGCCTTATGTGTCAAGTTTTTCTGGCGTCGTAAACATGTTGACTGCGTTATTATTTTTCTAAAATATTGATTACCGGGAAACTTGAATCTAATGAAGGGTATCATTCGTTGACGATGGCGTCCAAGGTAGTGCTCCCAAAGATTCTAGAGAGTAGCTTATCATTATCTTCTTCCAACTAATCGCAATGTTTCACACGGCCCTGATTGTTTACGTCGGGAGATCCATGCCTGTCTACGATTTACCTCCAAGGCCAAGTAGGTTAAGTCGGGCAAGTAGTGCGCCAAGTAGGCCATGCCCGTGACCGGCGCACAGTGGTCCATATGGTCGAGAAGGTGATCAAAAGTCGAAATATTATATGATTTACATGAAATTTATTTTGTAAATACTTGTTGGGTCCCTGATTCCAAATCTGTTTTCATAATTTCAAAATTAAAAATGGCGGACCCAATATGGCAGCTAACACATTCTGAATATGACTACAATTTTATGAAATCCATTTAGGAAACATTGCGTAGGTTTTTGGTTTTAAATATGTAATAAAAAGATCAAAATTCAAAATAGCAAATCTAATACGTTGGCCAAATTGAAAAAAACAACCCATAAGAGCATGCAAATTATTTTATAATAGTTTTTCAAAATCCTCATTTCGAACCTCTTATTCAGTTGTATCGAGTGAACGGTGAGTCAGTACTGACGAAATAATAATTAGGTAAGCAAATAAACAATATAAAAACATTTATTCACATTTGCTCTTTGAACATTGCATAGATATTTAAATTAAAAATTTTCAAATTGTACGCATTTTTGTAGGTCAAACATATATACAAATCATTTACACAATGTTACAAAATTTTACAAACTTCGTGTTTATTTGATTTTTATGATATTCCTTTCTGTATTTTGAAGCGCTGATTCTGAAACTAATCTTTCCTTTTCCGTAGGATCCATATTTTCGGAGATATTAAAGATTGAATATTCAATATCCCATAAAAATGTAAGAATCATATTGCGCAGGTGCAAAAACGTAAGAAAATAGATATGGCTGTTTGGAACTAGAAACCTTTAACATTTCCGAATTTCTTGATGCAAGTCTTAAAAAACAGTCAAAAAATTTTGTTTGTTTTTACTTTTTAAACCGGTTTTTCTGAAAACCGCGAAAAAAAGAAAATTTTCGCCCTCAAGTTCGTATTATACGGAAAAAAAATACGGAAATGTTCCATCAACTGATGATAAACAAAATTTTGTTACCTTGTGTTATTTTCAATTTTTTTTTTAAATAATTAATTTAAATTAAAGTATCAAATTATTCACTCGGGCCTCACTCGCACTAGCACTATCCGGTTAAAGATCTCTTAGGCACCTGTCACAATGCGCAGGTAACAGGTCCATTGTAGGAATTACCTCCAACAGCTTTATTTTTCACTTCTATTAAGAAAACCTAATAAATTAATTTACAAAAAGAAACATTAACTAATAGAATATTGAATATCTAAATAGCAAAATACTAAAAACTGTGTCAATTAAAATCACTATTTCATAAAATTGTTATAATAGGCAAACACGCGCCTCAACGCGCGCAAATTGCTGCCTGTGCGGCTTTCGTAATTACCGTCCCAATTGAAAAGTCGCAAATTGACGCAAAAATCTTCCATTGAAATCAATTCATTAATTCCTTCACAACAACTTAGCGTTTCCACATTTCGTGGCAAAGGCTGGCAACTTAATGTTTTTTCAATCGAAAGTTGATTAAATGCGAAATATTTCTACCCATAAAGCATTATTAAAAAATATTAATAATATTGATAAATATGAAATTTTTAACACGTGATCCACTTAAAGGAGATAATACACTACAATTCGATATAGCCATTTTTCAAATATTTTTTACTGGTGTTAATACAGCAGCTCCTAAAGTTGAGGTATGTATGGCTATACATCAGGCGTTGAGAGCGATTTCTCCAATTTGTTGAACTTTGAAACCTGAAAAATTGCTTAAAATAATAATATTTTATTATTATTTTTGTAGTGTCGTGTAGTTTAGATACTTATTAATACATTGGCATCAATATTTCATAAAAAAATAAAACTAATTTTCTGACTTTAGATCACCTGTTCAACCATCCGGAGCACTATGCGGCGCTATATCAAGGTTCCAGTGTACATTGTAAGTCAGCACTATTTTTTGCCCTCAAATCGAAAAAAAACAGATTGGGGAAATACAAATGTCCCAGAAAAATAACATTCTCCCTTCCGAAACATCTTTCGAATAGTATATATAATCAAATATCTGGTCAAAAATTCATTAGTTAGGCTACGGTCACGAGTTTCTGAGTGGTAAATAGAAAAATGAAAAACGAGGTTCCTTGGTACTCTTGTCTTCGCTTCAGCTGTTATCGTGAATTCTATGGGTCATTATACAATCATAAAATTATGATTTATGTATAGTTTAACATTCTTTTTGAGAATCTTTGGTTGAGGAATCAACTACTTTTTTTAAAAGTCGTATTTTTTTGTTAAACTCAGCGGTTTTTGATTAATAATGAAAATCGTTTCAGGTTGAAATATCTACTATTACATAATTTGTTGAAAATTGATCTTTTTATTTGAAAATAATTTTTTATTATAGTAGTATGATGAAAAATTATTTTGTTGGTTAAAGGTTCATCCCAATACACCAGAGACTCGCTATTTGAACGCGCGATCGAACGCGTTATATTAATTCCTAGAATTGCTGGTCCCGGCAGTTTCTCAGGGGGCAGGGCGAGAGACGGTTGCGACTCCGCCTCTGAAGGGACGTATGCACTATACTACTCAGTCAAGTAGATTGCGCAATATGATGGAAACGGTTCAGGCGGCCCTGACTGTTTACGTTTCGCTGTACGCGTTATATGAACAAGGCCATTTTCAGGCAACCCCCGAGATTGTTCATCTATCGAGTCTCTGGTGTAGTTGAATATTTAATTATTCTGTTGAAAGTTCGTTTTTTTTTGGTTTAATGATTTTTTTTAGCTAAAATTTGTCTTTTTTGGTCGAAAAAAAAATCTTCTTGGTATGAAATTTCCTCTTTTTTGGTTCAAAATGCAACGGTTGAAAATTCATATTATCGGCTCAAAAATTAAACAGGTTTACAGAAAACTCTTCCTTTGGCTTGAAAGTTCAACAATTTGAATAAACTTTTTATATTCTCATCAAAGAAGGTATTAGATTTGTGTAAAATTTGACCCCCTCCGTTTTTGTCAAATGTCCATGTTTTGAGACATTCTGAACCCAAAAAGCTGGTTTTCGCGAATGCGTCTGTATGTGTGTGTGTGTGTGTGTAGATTTTTATTTTGTTAGCACGATAACTTTCGAAAGAATTTACAGATTTGATTGGGCTTTCGTATACTCTTCAAGTGTTCTGAAATGAAGGTCAAGTTCGTTAGCCAGCCATTTTGGATAGAAATTCAGAAGGTGAGCGCTTTTTCAAAATTTTGTAACCCTTTTTTTCAAATTTGAAAATTATATGTGCGGATATTCGTAGTACTTAAAAAGGAAAACAATTTATCATGATGACTTTTTTTGATAAAACAAAAATTACTGGAGTTATAGCATTTACAAAATTCCAAAAAACAAACGAAAATGAACATTTTAAGCCACGCAACGTACGATAGGAAAAAACGTCAGAAGAAGAAAAATGTTTCTTTTTGAACACGCTACAATATTGTTGAAAGACTTTTTTCAGTTTTTTTGAAAAATTGAAAATTCACATTTTTATCGCACAAAAAAAATAATGAAAAATCAAAATTTCCATTTTGCGGTGAAAATATACAAGATACGAAAAAAGATGAATCGACAAAAATTGTGCACTCAAAAAAGATCTACAAATTTGTTATTGATCACCTTTTGATGGGACGCGTAATTTTTGTTTCATTTGTAAAAAAATGATTTAAGAATAAAATAAATTGAATTTTTGGACAAACGACACGAACCACGAAAAAAATTAAAAGACAAAAGTTGTTCACTCAGAAGAGAGCTACATATTTTTCATTAATTATTTTTTGATAAGATGCGTAATTTTTGTTTCAATCGTGAAAAATAACATTACCAATAAAAAAAAATTGTGGAAAAACGATGCAAGGTACGAAAAAAGATGAATAGACAAAAGTTGTTCAACCAAAAAATATCTAGAAATTTGTCGTAAACTTTTGTTATGCAAATACATTTAAAGTAAAAAAATTAACTTTTTGGAAAAACGATACACGCTACAATAACATTTTATCTAACAAAATTTTTCGCCTAAATTATATTTACAAATTTTCTTAGAACCACTTTACGCTAGGATGCATATTTTTGGTTCAAATCGTAAAAAATAATTTTGAACATGAACAAATTACAATTTATGGTAAAACGACACAAGTTGTAATAAAATGCATAATAACAAAATTGTTTTTTTTATAGGAGGCGCACTTTTTTCAATTATAAAAACAAGAGAAGAAAAATACTTCTGAGAATAAAATTTAATGCAAAATATGAAACAAATATTAAATTAATCATGATAAATACAATTCGTACTTTATTTTGCAATATCTAAATAAGCAATCACAGGCCGACGTGCAGAAATAAATGTATTATACATTTAATATAATAATGTTGAACATATAACGTAGAAAATTTCGCATTTTGGACAAAATCGAGTGCGAAGCACGAGGTACGTGATGAGAATGTATTCGTTAAAGCCGAAGGAGCTTTAACAAAAGAGAATTCACAATCACCAAATTACAGTTGTCGATACTTTGACATTTAATTTTAAAAGGTCTGAGCACAAATGTGGGTGGAATAAAATATCGAGCGCGAAGCGCGAGAAGCAACAGTCGCGCGCCCTAGGCGCGCTTAAACTTGCGAGCGTTAAAAATTCGTCTTTTATGTTGAAAGTAGATTTTGTACCGGAAATATAAATTTTCCATTTTTTGTGTAAAATTGATCGTTTTCAGTTGAAAATTCAACAATATGGCTAAAAGCTCGTCTATTTTTAGTTGATTTGAACGATTTTTGATTTAAAATTGAAATCATTTTTGTTTGAAATATCTACTATTACATTATTTTTTGAAAAGTGATCTTTTTAGGGTTCGTAGCCCTTAAACTTTCGGTCAAGTGTCCGTCCGTCCGTCCCTTGTACAAAAGAGCATAAGCGCCAAGATTTGGCAAAGCAGAAGAGCATAAGCGTTAAAATTTTGTTCGAAATTTTTTTTTTTCAATATATTTTTTTTACATAATTTGTGTTTACATAATTTGTTTTTACATAATTTTTTGTTCAAACAATTTTTTCAACAAATTTTTTGTTCAAAATTTTCTTTCAACAAATTTTTTCAACAATTTTTTTTTGTTTTTTCAAACAAATTTTTTTTCAATTTTTTCAAAAATTTTCTCAAAAAATTTGTTTTCAAAAATTGTCTCAACAAATTTTTGTTCCAAAAATGTTCTCAACAAATTTTCTGTTCTTAAAATTGTTTTCCTACAATTTTATTACAGAATTTTTTGTCACCAATTTTTCATAAACAAATTTTTTTTTCAAACATTTTTCCTCCAAAGATTTTTTTTCATAACATTTTTTTACATAATTTTTTTTCAGCAAATTTTTGTTTGGATCAAATTTTTCTACAAAATTAAAAAATATTTTGCTTCAAGATTCTTTTAAGCGTTAAATTAACGTCTTAATAGGATACAAAACCCTTCCTTGTAAGAATTCGGCGCCTACTTTGACTAACTTTTAATTTGAAAATTCAACTTCCTGGGTAAAAGTTAGTACTATATTAAAAAATTAATTTGTTAGTCGAAGGTTCATCTCATCAGTTGAAAATTTATTTAGTTTGTGAAAGTTCGTTTTTTTTTGGTTTAACATTAATTTTTTCAACTAAAAATGTAAATTTTCCATTTTTGGTTCGAAATTATTCTTTTCTAGTTAAAATTTGTCTTCTCTTGTAGAAAACTGATCTTTTTGGTTTGGAATTTCTTCTTTTTCTGTTAAAATTTAATAAAAATGCAACGGTTAAAAAGTAATATTATCGGTTTAAAAATTCAACTTTTTTACAGAAAATTTGTCTTTTGGCTTGAAAGTTAAAGAATTTGAATGAACTTCTTTTCTTTCTTGAATGACAAATGTTTATTCGTTAAAATTTGTCTTTATTATTAAAAGACAATTTTTTTACTGAAAATATAACTTTTCAATTTTTGGTGTAAAATTGATCGCTTTTAGTTGAATAGTCAACAATTTGGTTGAAAAATCGTCTTTTTTAGTAGAAATTTCATCTTTTTAGTTTTGAAATTAATCTCTTTTGGCAGAAATTTGATCTTTTTCGGTTGAAATGTCATCCATAACATTTTTTATTGAGAATTTATCTTTGTATGTTTCAAATTCAAGTATGTAGTTAAAACTTTAACTATTTTGTTGAAAATGTTCTCATTTTATTGAGAATTGATTTCTTTGGTTGAATATTTAATTATTTTCTTGAAGTCATCTTTTTGGGTTGAAAATCAATCTGTCTTGGTTAAAAAAATGAATGTTCCGCTGAAAATTCAACCATTTAGTTAATAATTCAAATGTTTGAAAAAAACCCTCTTTATGGCTTTAAAATTACACTATTTGGTCAAAAATTCAACTGTTTCAGATTAGAGTTTAATCTCTTTTTGATTTAAAATTTGACCATTTGATTGAAGTCATCTCCATTTGTCGGCTTATAACTATCTTCTCGTAATTTTTCAGCTCTTCTTCAACTTTTTAGTTAGGAACAAATGTGTTCATCCGCATAAAAAGGGCCCTAATGGCCGTTATGGTGTTGCATACAGAATCATATAGCCGGATAAGTTCCCGGCATTTTAAGCCCATGGCGAACCCTTTGGGTTGAAAAACGAGTCGCGGGGACATTTTTGAAATTGGAACTTCAAAAAAACCGCTTTTCGAGAAGAATAATATATCCCCATTTCCGCTTGCTTTCAGGGCATAAATATAGTGTCAAACGATTCAGCATATGTCTTTATATTATTCTCCACTTAAATCCGAAAATAATCATTTTGACCCTGAATTTGGAAAAACGCGAATGTCTTCCGAACTAACACTGCCCACAAGGGATCTTTTCATGTGGATGCCCACAAATAATAAATATTAATATTAATTTAAACAAAAAGGCTCTCGAAGAAAATTTATATTTATTATGATTCATGTAGAAAATCTGAAGAATATTTCACATATCTATTTTATTTCAGATAAATATATTAATAAAAAAGAAAGAGATTGTTTAAGAAATGATTCTCTCTAATGTTTATTCATTATATGTTCATAATTAAAAAGACAAAGCAAAGTTAATAATGTCTGAAAAAAGCGCTACTTGCTAATTATCTAAGGGAAGGTAGTTATAATCAATAATGAACTGCTTAAACAATTATGTTTGTTGACAAAAAGTGGAAATTTTCAGAAAAAACCGCAAATTTCTGGCATTATTAAAAGAAAATATTATTAATAATTATAATAATAAATTGTTCAAACAATTATTTTTGTTAAATTGGAGGTTGAATTTAATTGATTATTGCCTCACTGTAATTTAAAAGTTGAAAAAGCTTGACAAATTAGGAAAAAACCGCGACTTTTTAAATCTATTCTGAGAGAAAATGGCTAAAAACAATAATAAATTGTTTAAACAATTTATGTAAACTTCTAGTTATTAGTATAAAATAGTATATAATGTATGAGAAGCAATTTGTATTTTAAAAGACTGCAAACAAAATTATAATTAGCGCTAGAACTTCGCGTAACCCAATTTTATACTTATGGTGATATTTAAAAAATCCGTTCATATCTCCTGGTTTAATGATTCTTTCACCATGATCGCAACTACTTATAGTATCATTTAGAGTGTCCCAGAAGGCGTATTTTACTTCGTTCGGATCACCATCAAATGGAGCGTAGCACGCTATGATAAATAATCTTTGGATTGCCATTTTCATTCTAACCCACAACAATCTGGGAGATACAAAGTTATGATCTCTGGAATGCTGCCTTGCTCTTTCATTCATAATCAAACCGACCCCTTGACTACCATGTGATTCACCCTCTGCTCCTGACCATATTTCAAGTCCGCCTTTTAATACCCCATTTTCTATGTTTCTCATCCTATTGTTTCTTTTATTTCTCTTACCTTAAGACAATTCACCCCTCCAGCATTCCAAATACCCAATCTGCATTAATCGCCTGAAACTTGACCTTTAACTTTACCATGTGCTTTATCAACTTTATCAAAGTTTCAGTGCATTCCGAGGCTATTTTATTGTTTGTATTATTCATTGTTTGAAGTGTACGCTCAACTACTGCTGTCCATAAGTATAACCTAGTAAGTGCCATTTCCCGTAAAGGCTATTTTTCTAGTACGTGTGAACGGGAAAGTGACCCCTATCGGAAATGATACTTACTAGGTTATACTTTTGGACAGCAGACTACCACCTTTATGCGAGAAATTTATTTCGCGAGTCAAAATCATGTCCAAATTAAGTAGTTAGTCGTCGTAGGCAGGCGAGTCTAGCCATAACGTCAGTCCCGCCAAACCTCGGTTACTGGATGGGGAGTGTGGGGACAGAGCTGGAACCGAGAGAGTCAAAGTTGATTGATGTTTTATACTGAGAAAGTCTCCAGTCTCCAGCCTACAGCAGTGTAGTAGTAGATGAGAGCTCATATGTTTCCATCTGCCAATTCCCGGCCCTCCTCTAGGCACGAGACCAAAAACTTGATTGAAAATATCTATTAAACTAGACCTAATAGGAATAAACGGAAGCCAGATTTGTGTTCAGTACTGAAAAGTACTTTGGAAATTATATGTCGTATTCAACGAGCACATAGGCTATTTTTGTTGATCAGTGTTCGGTAAATGAAGCATCTTCAATTTTCAAATTGAGAAATTGAAAAAGGAACAATTTTGAAGCCCTAAAAATTGAATTTTTAGAAATATAAAAATTGCTTTATTGATCAATTTTGGATTGATGAATTCCAAACGAATGAGTTTGAAAATTGTTAATTTATTTAAATTTTTAATTTTTAATCTTTGGGACATTATGTGGTTGGTCATTTAATTTGAAATCAGTCTTTTTTTTAGCTGAATTATAATCATTTTACATAATTTTTCGAAGACAAGGCTTATTGCTAATTGAAGAATTTTCAATTTCCAAATTGAAGAATCCAAAATAAAGCAATTTTGAGGCATTAGATTTCTGGAGGTTCAATATAAAATTCACAATTGAAAATTAAAAAATTCAGAGATTCAATTTTTCAATTCCAATTCTTTTAAATAAAAGCCTTATTTAGAATTGCAGAATTTTTAATTTCAAAATTATTCAGTTTTGAACGTGCAAATGCTCATTTGAATTACTGAATTTCAAACGTACTAATAAAATTACTTGTTTAATCATTTACGGACGTTCATTACAAAACCAGAAGGAAATTTTTAATTTCAAATCTAAAATTTTTTCTAAACTTTCAAAACTAAAGAATTCTTCATTTCCAAATTGAAGAATTCAAAGTGGTAAAAGTTCGAAGCTTTTAAAATTGAAATTGAATGTTTTATAAAACATCTCAAATTTTACAATTCAAAATTGATGAGTTGACCATTTTTTCATGTTCAAATTTCAAATGATCCAGTTTGTAATGTTGAGTTTCTTATTTAAATTGCTGGATTTCAGAAGTTTCAATTGAAAAATGGTTTAACTTAAGAAGGTTCAATATAAAATTTTCAATCTTTTGGATATTAGGCAGCTGGTCATTCAAATGGAATTCAATGTTTTCAGCTGAGTTATAATCAGGTTGGCCCCTCAAATCACAAAGAAAAGTTTCCGGTCAATTCCTGGTTTTCAAACATTTTTCCTAGTGACTTATTTTTTTTTTAAATGCAAGCCTTATTCATAACTAAAGAGTTTCAGAATTTTCAAATGTTAGAATTTAAATTGGAACAATTTTATAGCGCTTAAAATTAAAATTAAATTTTCTTAAAACATTTCAAGTATTTTAGAATTCAGTTGGAATTCAATTTTTTTTTAACTGAATAATAATCAGGATGTTCACTCAAATATCAGAGAAAAATTCAATAATTTTTAAATCGAAAATTAATTTTTTTAACTGAAAAATTATTCGTTCCATTTTTTGTCGAAAATTCATCTTGTTTTATAGAAATTTAATCTTCCTTGATGAAAATTCATCTGTATGTTTGTAAATTCAACGATTTCCTTGAAAATGTATTTTATTTTGTTGAAAATAAATTTTTTACTGAAAATTTAACTGTTACATTTTAAGTTGCAAATTTTGTTGTTTTGGGTGAAATTTTTTTTTTTGTGGTTGAACTTTTATTTTTTCAAGTGAAAATGTAATTCTTCTATTTTTGGTTGGAAATGTATATTTTTTACTTAAAAATTCATATTTATTTTGTTGAAAATGTGCCTTTTTGGTAGAAAAATAATCTTCAGGGTTGAACATTCAACTATTCTTGTAACAATTCAACTATTTCGTATAGAATTTTTTAAAATTTTTTTGAAAATTAATTATTTTACTGGAAATTTAACTAGGTATTCTATTTTTGGCTGAAAAATTCATTCTTGGTTAAAAAATCTTTTGTTGAAAATTCCTCTTTTTGGTTTGAAAATTAGTCTCTTTTGGTGCAGGATTCAACTAATTTGTTGAAAATTTGTATTTATTGTTTCAACTCAGCTATTTTTGATTGGAAACTAAGCTATTTTTCAGTGAACATATGAACTATTACATTTCTCGTTGAGAATTAATTTTTCGTTATCCAAGATTCATCATTTTGGTTGCAAATTCAACTATTTTGTTCGAAATTCCTTTTTCCTTGCTTGAAAAATAATTGTATTGACTGAAAATTGAATTCTTCTATTTTTGGTTCAAAATTTATATTTTGGATTCGAAAACTCAACTATTTGGTTGAAAATTCCTGTATTTTATGTCCGTCTTACGTAATTTTTGTATGGCAACTAAGAAAATCCTTCATGACCTTTGTCACTAAAAGTGTCTAAAATTAATTTAGAAACATGCTTCTTTTTGACTCTACATTATTGATCTCCTAGGTGCAAGGGTGTTTTTATACCTAAAAGAAGATGTATAAGTATAAGTTTCTAACGGTGACAGATTGAAAAATTTCTCTCAAATTTCCGGTAACAAAAAAAGCCTGATAATTTACGTAAACTTCTCATCTCATAGACATAAAGAATTCAAATCCATCAGAATTTCAGTTTCATATACGGGAATCTATGTTCCTATTTCTGTTAAGGTACATTTTTTTAAAACTTTTCTTTTGTTTTAATTTCAACTCTTTCTTATTCGATTTTCTTTAGATTTAATCAAACCATTGGAAAAATTAATATGAGTGGATCTATTATATTTTGTTCGCTTACTTGTAGTTCAATCCAAAGGGCAAGAAATAAAAGCAGATGTTTTTCATATATTCAGATCATTTGATAGAATAATATATTTCCGTCATTACAATAAACTGTGATATACAATAAACGGACTTTTTGATGTAATTTGACATCTTTCGAAATGTCAGAATTGTCCGGTTATAACGGACTTCGGCATTGGTTTGCCTAGCAAATGACCTCCTTCTTTGACTCCAATCTGTTTGCATGATGAGCCCGATTTCTGAAATATTGGATCAGGTCCTCTGAAACTTGCGCTAACCCATCCAAATATTTGATTCGCAGTTAACACTACATATGCATCAGATGGGAGCTCTTTATTGCATTTTTTATCCGTAAATAGATTAAGTGAAGATACACTTGCATCTGAGGCCATCTTTGGGATGACATCGTTCCAACTGGCGAAAACTGAAACATAGAAATGAAGATTTTAATGTAGATAAATCTTTCATTTATTTGATATGTATATTATGCAAAGGAAAATTGTCAATAAGGTGATCTTGTTTAGCACGTTCGAAAACAATCGTAAAACTTCCTACAAAGTTTCTGTTTCAGAAAATAAATCAAACATGGGGCATTATTTTTCAACTGTCCCATTTATAAAAGTTCAAAGTGAAACATTCATCCCGAGCACAAACTGGGTATTTTTAAATAGGCGTTGTCCAATTCGCACCGAGCTACCTGATAAATCTACCCCCACTACCGTGCACAACGCCTTACCCCTCACTTGCTTGTCACACCTCGTATTACTAGGCTGGTACACGGAAAAAATAAGTTTTGTAAAGTTTGCGAAACTAATTCGAGAGTAGCGGGTATGGGAGATAGTTTAGTGTAAGTTAGAAAGGTCTGGTTGTACGATGTGATGAACTATTCTCACTACATGTATAGGACGTTTCAATAGTATTTAAAATCCTAGCCGATATAACATGTATTGGCGCGTGGGTTATGAACTTTATATTAGAGTTCCGGAAAATGTGAACTGGAGCAGAAGCAATAATAATAATAATAAAAATAAAGCAAATCATCATTTCAAATCACTACAAATCAATAATTCTTCAATTGTTATTTACATATCAGCATTCATTAAAATACCATACTGACTTACAAATTTAAATTTGTGAAATTCGATCGATTCAAGGCTTTCTATTTCCAAAAATTCAGTTTCGAACTGTTTTTTTTTCCAGAGCCTATTGAAACCCTCCATGCACCCACACCTCATCCTCGCTATAAGCTCCTGACTCCCTTTCTCTCCTCTCTCACAAAAATACTGCGCTCTCTCCCTTGGCATAATCCACCCGTAATTCACATTGAACCTTGACCCTCTTTTTCTCTCCTTCCCTTCTGCCTTCTCTCCCTCCATGCCATTCTTCTTCACCACCTCATACACCTTTCTCCCCTTTTCATGCATCCTTCTCACTTCATCCCTCTGCAGCCCATTCCTTCTAAAATACCTTTCTCTTTCAACCTCCACTTTCCCTCTACTCCTCTGTTCTCCTTCTCCAACCAACACTCCCTAACCAGCTTACTTCCCCCCACTTCAAAAAATTTCTCCTCATACTTATACGTCCTTCTCCCTGTTAGAATCCCTACACTTGTTCTCCCCGCCTCCCTCCTAACAATATATTTAGGCGTATTCCTTGCCAACCCCAGTGTCCTCTTTACATACCTCTCCTGAGTCCTATTCACCTCCTAATTTTCCTTCCAACCCAACACCTCTACTCCATAAAATAGCACACTCATCACTAGCGAGTCAAACAATTTCATTCTCCTTCCAAAATCATCCGCAAATAACTTTTTCCCCAACCCCCATACCTGCCTCATCACCATATTTGCTCTCCTCACTCTCTCTTTTATGTGACCATCCATTCCCCCATTTCTACGAAACAATAAGCCCAGGTACACAAACTCTTTCACCTTCTGCACCGCGTTTCCCTTCCACTTCCCTTTCCCTCCCTTATTCCTTCAACCTCCTTTCCTGAACACCATAACGTTGGACTTTCCCGCATTTAGCTCTAACCTATTCTTATCCAGGTACCTTCTCAACCTCTTCATCATCTCCTTTAGGTCCTCCTCGCTTTTTGCCAGCAAGACTATGTCATCTGCATACGCGAGTGACCAAATTCTAACACCTCCTGCTCTAACTCCTCCTACACTGCGGCCTCCAGCTTACTTTCCATATCAGCGATTAAAATCCCAAAAAGGGTTGGGCTGAGCGGACACCCTTGCCTTAAACTCCCATCCATCCAGAAACCCTCCGAAATCCCTTCCTCTCCTTTCACCTTATCTTTCGTCTCTTCATATATCGCCCTTATATTATATATCATATATCTCCCCTCCATATTTTCTTCACTACCTCCTTCAGTCTCTCCCTAACCTCTTGCGTACTAAAAGGCCACGCTTCATTCTCTACTCCATCCACCCCTGCTTCCTTTGACCTTCTTAACTTCCTTATCTCACTCCCTATCTTCTCGCTTATCCCCACTCTACGCTTTCCAAACCTATTTATAATCTTCCACACCGCCCCCTCTGTCTTAACTCTTTTCAACTACTCTTCAAGATCTTTATATTTTTCCTGTTCTTTCTTCTCACTCATAAATCTGAACCCCTTCCTCATTTCTGCATACTCCTCCCTTTTCGCAGTTCCCTCTTCCCACTTCTTGCACTTTCTCTTTACCTTCCTTTTCAGCTTTTCACATTTCCTATCCCACCAAAGTTTGACCATTCCCTTCTTCTTCTTTCTAAATACCATCTTTTGCACACCCTTCCACTTTCTCTTTCAAATCCTCCCATATGTCTTCCACTGACTCCCCTTCAAAGCGTACCTTCCCTAACTGCTCCTGATACATCTCTATCGCCTCCTTTGTCCAGCTCAGCCTCTTCTCTATCGACACTTTTTCCCCATCTCGCCTTCCGCCGCTCTCCCCCCTTATCCACAACCTAATGACTGAGTGTCTGATTCTACCCTTTCTTCTACTGCGAATCTCTCCTTCTCCTCCCACCTTTGCATATTCATGACTACATACGCTATCACCGATACCCCTAGCTTGCTTACATATGTGTATTTTCCCTTCTCACCCCCTGTTATCATACCATTCGCCACCACCCAGCTTCTATCCTGCTTCCAGTCCTTTCGAATTTCCCCCTCTTTATTTATTATCTTATCCTTTGATTTTCTTTCGAAGCTCTGTCCTTCCCTGTACAGACCCCTTCTCCTCCCCATCCACGCATTAAAGTCTCCTCCCAGTACCACCATACCCTCCTCTCTTTCGCCTAGCAATTTTTCACCCTTTCTTCAATCCGTTCCATCCCATCCTTATTGTACACGGTCACAAACTCACACGTTACCCCTTCCATCTTTACTGCGCTCACTTTCATGCCCTCCCCCTCTCCATATTCAGGAACTTCTTCCTCTAATCCACCCCTCACCCCCGTTATAATTTCCCACTAACCATTCCTTTCTTCCTCACGCTGATCGCCTCCTGTAGCCTCCTTCATTCTCTCTTGGCAGCTTTGGAACTATTCAATCCCATTCTTTTCTCTCTACCCACGTCTCTACCATTACCAAAACATAAAATTCCTGGATATGCCTCCAGAAATCCTCATCTTTCTTATTTATCCCTGCTATGTTTCAGTACAGCACCTTTACTACTCCTCCACCCTGCTTTATCCCCACCCCCATACTTCCTACGAAACAAATTCCCCTGCACTTCCTGCAACTTCTCTTTCTGCTCGTCCCACACCCACATTTGCTCATTTATTTTTATTTTACCATACCCTACCTTCGCCACTCTCCCTTAACTCCTCTCCCTCCTAGCCCTGTCGTTTAGCATCCTCTGCACATCCCTTTCCTATTTCGTCAAATCATGATCGATGAAAACCCCCTTATCCGTTATCCTATTTTTATTTCTCATTATCCCCAACCTCTCTTCCCAGCTCTCAATTCGACAACCGCCACTTCCTTCTCCCTAATCCCCTCCAACCTAACTTTCCCTACCTTGCCTTGAACCCACCCAATGCACTGTAGCAGCGCCTCCATACCTTTCCTTTCCCCCCTGCTCTTTAGCTTCAACCCTTTTATCACAATATTATTTCTCCTGTCTTCGTCTCTTTTCTCTCCATTCTCAACTTCATTGCCCTTATCCTTTCCCTATACGCCCTCTCCTCCTTTTCATTCTCACGCTCTGCCACTTTCTCTTCTATCATATTCTCTACCCTCTCTGAAACAAAACCACCTTATCAAGCCTTTTCTCCGTCCTTTCCTTCTACACCCTAATCTCCTCTTACATCTGCTTTATTTTAACTTCATTTTCTTTCTCTACCCTCTCTAATCCTTATAGTCTCTCCCTCAGCTCTTTCACCTCTTATTCCCATTTCTCATCTCTAATCCTCAGGTCCACCCTCATACCATCCATCTGCTCCTTAGTCCAATGCCTCCTTCTCCGACTGCCCCTCCATTTTTTCAGGAGGTGACCTACGTGTTCTCGTACTTTTCTTGGACGGACTCTCTACCGCGATTTTCTCCGGACTCTCTAGGCTGTCTGTCTTCCTCTTCAAGAGATCCTCCGCCTCACTCGTGCTAGACGCTCTTTCGCTCGACTTCTCGCTTCCTTCATTACCGAAGTTCCGCCTTTTCCCTTTCCTAGACGCGCTGCTCGACACCGGGCCACGCACTGTTAGCCGTCGTGGCGCATGAAAAATTTCCTCTCCGTCAACTTCACTACAGCACTGCCAGAACTCTCGCTGACCACCTGCCGCTACCCTACGCCCTGCTCTTCCGTCGGTAACTGGGACCTCTCCATGCAGTACCTTCTACCACCGACGGAATACTCTCTCAAGACTTTTGCCGCTTCCCGATTCAAATTTTTGCTTTATCCCTCTTTATTTTACCCCTTACAGCCCCTGCAGACACCTTCCACCCTCACACTGCAGTCACACCTTCAACACAAATTCTGTAAAATCTTTCACCACCTGTCAGCGAACACGTTCTCACTACCGCCACCAACATGAAAGCCAACGAATAATTAATAATTAATTGAATTATTATTCATTCTATTATCACTCATTAAATTTCACGTGCATGAATCAAATAACTTAAGAAGAGATTAATAATCCACTCATAGTTAAATTTTTTCCTGGTGGATACCCGGGCACCCTGGGTGTGTCGGCGACGTATGTATATTTTGAAGTCGATTATTTTTGCAAAAAAGTCTTTTTTGCTATAAAATCAACTTTTTGTTTAAAAATACAACTGTTTGTTGAAACTTAATCTGTTTTAGTTGAGGATTCAAGTAAATTAATTTTATTGAGTATTTATTTTGTTAAAAATTTATGTGTTTTGTTAAGAATTCTTTTTTTAGTAGAAAATTAATTTTCTTGGTTCAAAATTCATCTTTTTGATTAAAAATTCAATTATTCGGTTAAAAAATTTTTTTCCCTGAAAAAACCTCGTCATTTTGTTTGTATATTCAACATTTTGGACGACATTTCTTCCTTCTTTGGGTTGGAAAGTATTTATTGGTTGAAAAATTAACTCTTGTTGACAATTCGTCTCTTTGATTCGAAAATTCATCTCTCTAAGCAGATATTTCATCTTTCATTATTTCATCTTTCATCATGCGGATTTTCAACAAAAAAGGATAACTTCTTAACAAAATTTTCGAATCTTTAACAACATAGATAAACTTCCAACCAAATAGTTGAATTATTCAACCAAGAGGATTAATTTTCTGCTAAAAAAGACAATAGGTGAATTTTCAACTAAAGAGATGAATTTTCAACTATAATTATGCATTTCCAAACACAAAATAAATTTTTAATGAAGTAACTCAACTAAGTAGTTGAACGTCCGACCAAGAAAATTAATTATTTATGAAAAAAGACTTTTTTTTTTAAATACATAAATTTTTGACCAAATAGTTGAATCTTCACGTTTATGTTTTATATTTTGATGTTCAAGTTCTATGTTTATTATTTTCAGGTTTAGAAAGGACATTATCGTCACGATTAAAAAAATTCAAAAAACTTCAAAAAAATCATTTTCAACAAACTGGTTAAATTTTCAACAAAAGAGATGAATTTTTAACTAAAATTATGCATTTCGAACAGAAAAATGAATTTTATAATAAAGTAGATCAATGAGGTAGTAAAACTTTCAACCAAGAAGATTTATTTTTCTACCAAAAAAGAAGATTTTTTTACAAAAATACATAAACATTTAACCATATGGTTGAATTTTAAAAAAAGTAGTTGAGTATTCAACCAGATAGACGAATTTTTAAGCAAGAACCTGATATCAGCCATAAGCTATGACAATAATTATCTAGACGAATGCGAGCTCGTTTCTAGGATGTAGTTTCTCAAATTTTCGCTCTTAAATATTTGAAATGCTCGTTCGAAAGATACAGGCTCAAATTTTTGCCCAGTCTTGAAATGACCTTTTCTTACTCGTCAGATCTCCGAAACTCATTTAAAATAATATGTTCTCTGTTCCGACTTTTTTCTTCTCTTTTCTGCTAACGCCATTATATTTTCTCTCACCCGCTCCCATTTGCGTTTTTCCACTCAACTTAATTTGACACGAGTTCCCTTTTCTAGCTTCAAACTAGGTTCCTCAGGTGCAAACCAGTTTTGCTCTTCTCGTCTATTTCCTTCTCTCCCACACCCGCCTTTCTCTCTACTTTTTTCTCGACGAATCTTTCCGCTTTCCCACTAGCACCTCCCTCGCCTTTCTCTTTCTGCTCCCGTTCACGCTCTCAACTCTGCCAAAAGCTAGCCAAAATTTTACTTTCCCTTCATCAACCTCGGTGCGCCAGATTCGAACCGATTTCCCTCTACTCGTCTACTCTCTCCTGTCATGTTCCCCCTCATCCGGTCACTCTCTCAACCTTGGTAGCTAGACTCTCGTTTGTCCTGCCAACGAACTTCGATACGCCGGTTTCGAACCCGGTTGTCTTACGAGTAGCGCTCGCCTGCTGTTTCTTGTCGTACGATTGCGGAAACTGAGCGTGGCCAACGACCCACGCAACCTGTGAAACGCCGTTTTGTAAACACCGATTAAATATATCAATAACTTGGGAGCTTCTAATGTGTCCCCTAAGGGTTTTCATTTTTCTTGTATCTCTTCCCTATTCCTTTACACACCCCCCACACACTTCCATGGTGGTGGGAGGGGGACCTACAGTTTAAGGTGGGTTCCGAACCACCAAGAGCAACAGCTTTAAGTACTTAGAGAACCTTTTTCTCTAGAGGTACTGGTCCCACGACTCTCCGGAGATGAAAAACTCCCTTGCTAGGCTAGTGTTCACCGCATGGGCCGCCGAGGCTCTTCCAGAGTGCTAGGCGGGAATCGAACCCGCAAGCCGACGGAGTGGGTCAAAAGCCTACGCCTTAACCCCCACGACCATCGTCCCACTCTATATCAAGCATTTGCTTTCTTCATCCAAAGCAAGTGTTTTTCTATGAGTGCCTACCAACTTCTTGGACCCTGATTTCTTTTGTCGCGTTCACGGAGTTTCCGAGTGACGTCACCGGTCAGAATCATCCTCGGAAGCAGCTTCTGACGCTGACCATCAACTGTGGGGTCGTCCGAGAAGTCAATAGGCGACTTCCTATCATCTTTCGGTACCACCTCATATTGCCGGTTTTCTGCGTTTGTTGCCTTTTTTGTATCCTGCCTTATTTTCTTCTCTTTCGTTTCTTTTATTTACTGTGTTATTTTGGAATATTTTTGGGTTCGGCATCCAATTCGTAGCTCGCCACCTGATTAGTTTCCCACATCACGGACTGGTAGCAGGGACAAGACTAGGCAGGGTTGTTGTCCCGGGGCTCTGTCGATGTACCCATGTAACTCTTTACATTAAGAGGGGATCCGGGAGAAATATTCAATCATGACAACCAAAAGCGAAGGTCACTCCTCGATTCAAAAGCACTCACAAAAAATTGTTATGCATCATGATTATTTATTCCTTCGCAAACGTTGGTTTTCATGCTATGGACACCGGCACCAGTCAAAATTTTGACCACATCGACAACTTCATGGTAACCAGGGTTGGGTTCTGCCACGTTGGACGATTAACAGGGGTGACTGCGTTGTTTCTAATGCACTATGGCTAAAGGCTAATGGCTAAAGGACCTATCAATAACTCATAATCCAACCTCACTTCCATCTCCATGGTTACCGAACTCATTCCAACTAATAGCGTGCCTTAAGCATCCGGCCGACTCTGCATCGGACGACGCCGCTATCTTCTACCGGCTTCTGTGCGCCATGTCACCAAGGCGTGACGTCACAATGTCCACGCCGTTGTCAACAACTATATGGCAAGCAGGGTTGGATTCTGCCACGTTGAAGGATTGACAGGGGTCCCTAACGTACCCTGGAACTAGGACTAGGACTACCTTATAATTCAACCGCACTTCTTCAACCATCCTCTGAGCGTCATATCACTGAGGCATGTCGTCACGACACTCACGCCATGACAATACGATTCTGGGCCACTCAACCCCGTTAGTAACTATGGACCCCAGTTGAGCGCCATATTACCTGGACATGTGACGTCACGATCCTTACGCTGTAACAAAATGATCGGAAACCTGGCGATTGTGGCGTCATCGGTCGTCATATGGACTGTAAAATGAACCTATCAACCATGGAATGCAGCCGTTGCGTAGGAACTCTACCAAGCAAATAAAGACTCGTAACAATTGTAAAATTCGGTAACGTCACAACCATTGTCAAACTTCAGAATGTAAACCTTGGAATATTGTTGTCTTATTTACGTCTGTACATATATGTATATATTGTTGCGAATAATTGTTTATAGTTTTAGTTAGTGATTATTTATTTTTCAGATTTCCCGGTAGTTGTGTTGCGACTCGATATTTGTGAACGAGCTTTAACGCAAGCACCCTTCAAGTTTACGGTCGTGGCGCGTTGCTTAACTCTGTCACTTTCGTTTTTGGTCGAATGGTCGCACCACGTGCCTTATACCTTCTGAGCAGAAATAGAGATATAACTGTTAAGTGATTCCAGAATGCATTATTGATTGGATTGTTTAATTGGATTACTGATTGATTATTGATTAAATTGGAAAGGATTCCCCGAACGAGGATGTCAGAGTTAAATACTTTGGTATTTCGGCAAGGAAGGCAATGGAGGTTAGAATGCTAATCGGTCCCGTACCATTGCCGAGCTTGACCTCTTAAGAGTGTTCTGAGTATTAGATCATGATTACCGATTTTCATTTGTAGCTCATCGATAAAGTCGAGTCAGTGCGTAACGGTAGTAACTTTACTCTAGGATGTTCACCTTAAAATGTTGTGGTGTTTGCTCCAATTAAAAATGGCGTGTACGAGAATTCTTGCCATCGGCCATGTGCTCGCAGTAGGGTCCTTCTTAAAGGAAACCGTAATAGTCAGTTCCGGGTTCGTTTAGGTTTCAAATCACGCGAATATTCGTATTTACTTCCGAGAACATTATGTTGTTCAAATGTTCAAATTGATTTGCCAAAAGTGTTAAATTATAACTCTCCCAAATGTTCTCCATTCGTTGGCCGTTGTGATTTTAAGAACCACCCTTGAGTCTCCTTGCTCCCTTGGCTTTCTTTTTTTTTAGGTTTTAGCTTCTAGTATTATATAACGCCGGGTTGAATATTGGACTTCCCGTTGTTTCCATTCCTATACTTTTTCTATCGGGCCTGGCTGGCGCCCAAAGCAATTTTTTTATATATACCGACATGCGTATATATTCTTCCGATGAAACTGCCATTAGCTTCAGGGCAATAAACCACTCTCGCAACCTGGCCTTGCTGTTTTGCACGGGTGTATTTCTCCGTATCGGTCGCGTCAGTATCTGATTCCCTCTCTCTCTCAGTACCTTGGTGCGTCGGCACCGAATTGCGGGCATCATTCCTCCGGTCGTGTTTCACTTATTTCCTCTGTGGTTCTCCGAGTGGTGAGTACTTATTTCTGTGTATTTCATGTCTCGCAATCGTCGCATGCCCATGAAAGTACTCGTGAGGTTGGATCTACCAACATATCGTGCTCTAGAGATACTATCGTCCCCTCCACTGGGCGTCAGTCCACTAAGTTAGTCGTCCGCTCCGGCACGTGAACCCTATAAACGTCCGGGTCAAAGTTTTCGCTGGCGTGAGAAGAAGCGTCGGCTGATGGCACAGCTTGCCCAGGCGCTGACTATCGGGGAGGCTCACGGTCCTACTCAGCATCCTCATTCGCTCGCCGCGCACATGCCCAAAACATCCGCAGCAACGGCGCTGTTTCCGTTAATTCCTTTGTCACTGTCGCAGAGGCCATTTCAGCCCGTTAGCCTACCTCAACTAATTTTCTCACTCCTAAGGGGGCTACCCTCCCCCGACTCGCTCTTCGCTAATCCGGACGAAGTCTTCGTACCGACGTGCAGCTCATCGGAAAAATTCTCTCCGATAAAGTTTAGTTTCACTGGCCGTATTAGGCGCAACCTCTTTTTTCCTCGACTTAGAGGGACACTCCCCTCCCCCATTTTATCGGAGGAGTATACTGATTTCATTATCAGCACCCCCCTCCCTCTCGGAGGGCCATACATCCTCTCACGTAATATTGAACTTTTTTACTCCCCCCCCCCCATTGAGCTTTCTGTAGCATTACGGGGGAAGATATCAAACCTTAATTTTTTACAAAAAATTAAATTTCTACAAAATACAGAAATTTTTAACTAAGAAAGACAAATTTTCATAAATAAAAGAACTAGTTAAATGTTCAGTCCAAAAAATTAAGTATTACCAAAAAAAAAAAAAAGAACGAATTTCTAAGAAACTATTTGAATTTCAAACTAAAATAAAGAATCTTCAACCAGAAAACTGCATTTTCACAAAGTAGTTTAACTTTCAATCAAATAGCAAAAGCTGAACTAAAAACGACACATTTTCAAGTGAAAATTAATTTCATACCAAAATAGTTGAATTTTCAATCAAAAAACACGATTTCTCAACTAAATAGTAGAATCCTCAAACAAAAAATGACTTTTTTTTCAAAATTGTTGAATTTCCTACAAAATAAATGAATTCATTTTTTACTAAACAGTTGAATTTTCAACGAAAACCATGAATGTTCAATCAAAATCGTGAATTTTTGAAACCAATCATAAATTTTCAATGAAGAAGAATAATTTTCTACCGAAAAAGACGGACTTTTAACAAAATACATGAATTTGAAGGATAAAAAAGATTAATTTTAAACCAAAACTAGAGTAACTACAGTTTCAATTAATAAAATTATTTATCAATAGAAAAACAAGAAATTTTGAACAAAATAGTTGAAAAATATTTGGATTACTTTTATAAATCTCTTCACATTAACCGGATCATACTGGATTACAAGTTTACTTGGATTACCTAAATTAAATCGAACTCCCTAAATTACAATTGGATTCATCCGGACTGTAGGTGGATTGAAATCGGTAACAAGTGAATTACGCTGAATTCGAAGTGGATTGCTGCATTTTCCACTGAATTAGCCGGATTATAGCGGATTACACTGAATTACCAGAGTTGTTTCCCCCTCGGTCCGATGCTAAAAAATATAGAATATTCTAGGATATGACCTTCGCGTCTATTTCAGAGGTATTTGTTCTTTAAATAAGTGGGAAATTCTAAATTTAGGAATAATTCTTTTCCAGTGAACTTGTGAATAGGGGAAACCACATAATGGAATACATCGCAGGAAAATCCAGTTTAGCCTATGTATTTGAAATGAAAATAAAAAATATTCGCACACACGTTTGCGCACTTGTACCATAAATAGCTATTTTCACACGGTTTCCAAATTATCCACTTTCCATACGCTATATGTAAATTTGCATACATACATACTTTAAAAATATAACATTTTGAACATGCGTCACAGAAAATATTGAATCGTGTATGTAAATAGTTCAAAATTATAATTTTTAGTTAAAACAATTGGTGTAACTCACCCATGCTGATGCAGGAAATTAAGAAAATAATAACTATTTTCAAATTCATTTTGGAAGATCTTCCTTCAGCCGGATATATTCAAGAGTTGAGATTTAGTGTTTTTCTAAAGTGAGTGAGAACCTTCGTTGTAAGCTGTAAGGCGATCACAGTTGTATGCCTTAAGCCGAGAAAATTCTCCGTATATATACCCTAAGGCCAAATCATACCAGCCATGCAAAAACTTAGATTTTTACACGTTGTTCACGAATCTGAAATTATTTTTCAAAAAAACATTAATTTTGAAAACCTTGGAAGAATTTTTTTTTCTGTAGTTAAAGTTATTTTATAGGTAAAGTAATCTTTTTTAGTGTTCTCGACGTTTCCAAGAAAAAGTAATACCAGCCACGTATGAAGCACATGAAGATTTACAAAAAAACATTGCTTTCTTACATTTTTTACTATTAAGATAACTCTAGCTACAGAAGCAAACGATTTTCCTCTAGTTTTATAGCAACATGTATTTCAGATTCGTGCGCTGACTCTAAAAGTCTACAAAGAAAAATATGTTCTTTATTTTCGTCTTCATAAACTCCCAAATGAATAGCCGTAGCTTTATGTAGAAAATATCTCCAACATAAAAATTCTGGGTTCTGAATATGTTTGATTTAAGAATATAACCTATTTGTCTGTGATGATTTTTTTTTTAATAAAAGAAATATTATAATTGAAGACAAAAATATATATTTCTTTAAAATGAATGATCCATTGTTCGAAATGTTTTATAGAGTCAAGAACCGTTTCTCTACATCAAATTGAAAAATATTTAAAAAAATATATCCCACTGATTGAAAAAATATTTCATTGGCCTAAAATATTTGTACGAGTGCAATTAAATTATTCTTTTAGCTTATATTCACTGTAAAAACAAAGTATCATTTCAGGGCTTCCCGTGTGGAAAAATTTCGTGGCAGTCTTAAGTAGAGAGATCGTCTGGCTAGTCCGAATCTAGACCGTCTACTTAAGACGGTCTGACAGGGTGTTGG
>CAKNYM010052824.1:53178-85863 GCA_932195095.1 Andricus curvator
TTTTTTTTTTTGAGCATAAAATTTGCAAAAAAAAAGCAAAAAAATATGGCGTATTCCATTTTTCATTTTTTTTTGGTGGCGGCGCTGAGTGGACGGACCTGTTGATTTTTGTTTTCAAAAATTCACACCTAAAGAAAAGACTTCAAATACGTGTAATGGAGTCTTGAAATATTTAATGATTATGTCTTTCAAGAATTCTCATGGAATGTTTTAGACGAGCTGATTCTACAGGGAATACGTTATAAAACTGTGGAGGTTTATAAAGTTCAAATATATTGAATATTGTATATAGGATTTTAAGATAAGGTTAATAACACCTATCACTTGCAAGTGGTTTCATTTTTCATTATAATAAATTTTATAATTAATTTTTCAATAATTTTAAGTTAATAAAACTTTTATTAAAATTTTATTTTTCAATCGATTTTAAATATTGTAAAGTTAAAATGATAATAAATAATAATTATTTATAATTACAATTTTTGGGATTTTAAGAGAAACAAGCCGAAAAATTATTAACTTGACCTCATATGCTTTCTTAATATATAAAAACTTTATAAAACTTTAATCTTCTTAAAATATTTATCTCAACATTACAAAATTTAGTTTTTACAATTTTATTTTAATTGTGAAATAATTGTAATTGGAAAGTAATTGTGAATAATTGTAAAATGCATTTCACAAAATTTATTTTATAAAGAAATATCTCGTGATTTTTAAAGGACAGAACAATTTTAAAGGTAAGTCTTTGTAGTATTTCAATAACTGATGAACATATTTTCAGAATATTTTTCCTTGATTTTGCCCTAATAAGGTCAAACATGGTACAAATAACCGTCGTGAAATTTTCAATAAAAACGGTACTCTGTATAAATTAATGTTAAATGTGAAAAATATTAATACCTTTTATAAATATTCCTATATTTTATTTGAATATGATACGCATTGATTTTTATTTAAAAAATTCTTGTAAATAGTTGTTCATTTTTTAAATTTTACGACATTTTTGTACCACGTTTGACCTAAGGGAGTAGATTTCAGGAATGAAATTATAAAAATATCTCAATTAGTTAGTGTTTGGATGATAATTATATTTTCTGTTGAAATTTTCATTTGACATTTCTGAAATATTGAAAAATATGGTGAAATTTTGTCAAGAATCCTATATGAAAATTATATTTATATAAACTTAAAATGAGCTAAAAAAAATTTAGAAATAGTTATTCGACATTTTTATTTTGTATACAAAAATATTTTTCGCCTTAAATTATAATTTTTTTGAAATTTTTCTTTTTTCTTAATTAAACAATTTTGTTATTTTAAAATTTATTTCATTGGTTGAATTTTCATTCTTTGAAAGTTCATTTCAACTGTTTTTAATTAAAAATTAGAATATTTTCATTGAAATAGCAATTATTACAATCTTCGTTGGAAATTCATCTTTTTGGGTTGAAAATTCAACTGTTTAGTTAAAGCTTATATTTTTTGTTGAAATTTTGATTGACATACAGAAATATTCGAAAAGATTTGAAAATTTTTTTAAAATCTTATGAAAAATATATTTATACCTATAACCTTCAAAATAAATAACTCAAAGAATAAATAGTTATTGGAAATTTTTATTTTGTATGTATTAAAAATTATTGTTTGCCTCTAATTATAATTTGGTTGTAATTTTCCTTTTTTTATGACTAAAAATCGTTTTTACTTGAAAATTTATTTATTTTGTTGAAAATCCATTTTCTTTAAAGTTAAATTCAACCGCTTTTTATTTAAAATAAATTTTTTTATTGAAATAGCAATTATCACAATCAAAAAAGATGAATTTTCATCCAAAAAAGCTGAATTTCCAACGAAAAATGTAATAATTGTTATTTCAATGAGAAAATTCCAATTTATAATTGAAACCAGTTGAAATAAACTTTCAAAGAATGAACCAAATAAATAAATTTTTAAATCAAAAAATTATTTAATGAAGAGAAAAGAAAAATTTCAACAAAATTATAATTTAAGGTGAAAAATATTTTTGTATACAAAATAAAAACTTCGAATAACTATTTATTTTTCAACTTTTTTTTTGCTTATTTTAAGGTTATATAAATATAATTTTTATATACGATTCTTGACAAAAATTTCGAAATATTTTCTAACACTACAGATATTTCACATTAAAATTTGAACAAAAAGAAACAAAAACATTTTCAACCGAATAGTTTCATTTTCAGGCAAAAAAGGTTAATTCTCAACGAAAAATGTGATAATTGCCATTTCAATGAAAAAAATTTATTTTAAATAAAAAAAGGTTGGATTTAACTTTAAAAAAGTGAATTTTCAACAAAATAAATCAATTTTCAAGTAGAAACGATTTTTATTCATGAAAGAAGGAAAATTACAACTAAATTATAATTAGAGGCAAACAATAATTTTTAATACAAAATAAAAATTTCGAATAACTGTTTATTCTTTAAGTTATTTATTTTTAAGGTTATAGGTATAAATATAATTTTCTTAAGATTCTTAAAAAAATTTCAAATGTTTTCGAATATTCATGTATGTCAGTCAAAATTTCAACTAAAAATATAATTTTTAACTAAACAGTTGAATTTTCAAACAAAAAAGATGAATTTCCAAAGAAAATTGTAATAATTGCTATTTTAATGAAAATATTCTAATTTTGAATTAAAAACAGTTGAAATGAACTTTCAAAGAATGAAAATTCAACCAATGAAATAAATTTTAAAATAAAAAAATTGTTTAATGAAGAAAAAAGAAAAATTTCATAAAAATTATAATTTAAGGCGAAAAATATTTTTGTATACAAAATAAAAATGTCGAATAACTTTTTCTCAACTGTTTTTTAGCTTATTTTAAGTTTATATAAATACAATTTTCAAATAGGATTCTTGAAAAAATTTCACCAAATTTTTCAATATTTCAGATATGTCAAATGAAAATTTCAACAAAAAATATAATTATCAACCAAACACTAACTAATTGAGATATTTTTATAATTTCATTCCTGAAATCTACTCCCTTAGGTCAAACGTGGTACAAAAATGTCGTAAAATTAAAAAAATGAACAACTATTTACAAGAATTTTTTAAATAAAAATCAATGCGTATCATATTCAAATAAAATATAGGAATATTTATAAAAGGTATTAATATTTTTCACATTTAACATTAATTTATACAGAGTACCGTTTTTATTTGAAATTTCACGACGGTTATTTGTACCACGTTTGACCTTATCAGGGCAAAATCAAGGAAAAATATTCTGAAAATATGTTCATTAGTTATTAAAATACTACAAAGACTTACCTTTAAAATTGTTTTGTCCTTTAAAAATTATGAGATATTTCTTTATAAAATAAATTTTGTGAAATTCATTTTACAATTATTCACAATTACTTTGCAATTACAATTATTTCACAATTAAAATAAAATTGTAAAAATTAAATTTTGTAATGTTGAGATAAATATTTTAAGATGATGAAAGTTTTATAAAGTTTTCATATATTAAGAAAGCATATGAGGTCAAGTTAATAATTTTTCGGCTTGTTTCTCTTAAAATCCCGAAAATTGTAATTAAAAATAATAATTATTTATTATCATTTTAACTTTACAATATTTAAAATCGATTGAAAAATAAAAGTTTTATTAACTTAAAATTATTTAAAAATTAATTATAAAATTTATTATAATGAAGAATGAAACCACTTGAAAGTGATAGGTATTATTAACCTAATCTTGAAATCCCACATACAATTTTCAATATATTTGAACTTTATAAACCTCCAGATTTTTATAATGTATTCCCTGTAGAATCAGCTCGTCTAAAACATTCCATGAGAATTCTTGAAAGACATAATCATTAAATATTTCAAGACTCTATTACATGTATTTGAAGTCTTTTCTTTAGGTGTGAATTTTGGAAAACAAAAATCAACCCAAACCTCCTAAAAGCCAACGAAACCGAATCGTGAAGTCGGACGAGCTCGGCCCGAGCCTCGGGTTTGCGCTCGTGCATTTTCGGCTGTACACGAGGCTGGCCGACGCAACGCGTAACAGAGCTGTCTCACCGACACTCTACGTTTGCATGTGGTGCTCCCAGATGGGAAAGTGGTGGGGGCCGGAAAATCACACGCGTGTGTATTATTGTTGTGTCCACTTTTTACTGCCGAGATTTTCTATTCCTGTTTCTTGCGGCCCAAGTACCGTTGTCTACTTTTTACTGCCAATGTTCTATTACTCCTTTTTACAGACGTGAAATTATATCCAATTTTTTTAGGCACTTTTCTATAGCTGCATTTTACTCACTCACGAGATATTTCTACTTTTTATTATCAGCGACTCATATCCTTAATATAAAATCTCTAAACGATATTGTCGTTTTCGATTCTGACGATTTTCGAGAGTGACGCTGGTAACGTTTGCTTTCTGTAGGCCGCTCATATTCAACAGTAGTGTGTGTCTGTGTGTGGTACTGCATTTGAAACCAGTGATGCTAACTGAGTCGCCTTTATCTGCGCATGTTTGAATTGTAATATGGTTGATTGGCTGTAGTACGCGCCTGTATTTGTATTCCCAATGAGGACGCGAACTAGAACCCAATAAGCGCCATTCAGTCGAAGCATGCGCATGTCAAAGTGGTATTTTCGGGATCACTGTGGGAAATAGTAATCGAATCGAATCGTAGTTCGAGTTCGATAATACGTCACGTGTTTTTCCGTATTTGGTAATGCGCGGCTCAGTGTTGCCAACCGTTGCACGGTAAACTCTGTATAAGGAGTAATGAACCATAACCTCAATTGTGATGGTAGTCTGTTTTTAAACTTTTTACGCAAACCAGAAATTTTCAAATTAATCATTTTTACGCTCTGTAACTGTGATTTCTATTATAATTGAATTATATTTATCATGTTAAATATCATTTGTGAAACTCGTGTACGTTTCGGTTCTACTTTCCCTATAGGATTGAAATCTACATTTCCTTATAGTGACACATTCGAATAATTATTTTTTTTCGGTTTTAATAGAAGTATGTCAGAGATCTGTGTATGCCTATAGATAAAAAATTTTATAATTTAAAAAGATGTTCAAATTAAGCATTTTTACGCTCTTAATGGGCACTCCTATTAAAAAAAAACACCGATACTTTAAGGAATTGATTTTGATAATTTGAAGGGATTTCAAAGAAGTTCAAAGACTATAAGGTATTTTTTTTTAAATCGAAGGAATTTTCAAGATCTTCAAACAATTGCAAGGAATTTCAAAAGATTTCAAAGAACTTTAAATATTTTGAGGTATTATAAAATATTTTAAGGAATTTTTAATTGATTTCACTAACTTAATAGGATTTCAGAGGATTTAAAAAATTTCAATTGATTTTAAAAGATTTCAAATTCATATATTGTAGGAAAATATTTCAAAGAATTTCAGTAGATTCCAAGGAATTTTTCATTTATTTTAATAATTTGAAGGAATTTTAAAAGACTGGGAATATTTTAGGGCATCTGAAAAGAATCCAAAGCATTTGAAAGAGATGTCAATAATTTCAATAAAGGCCAACAGATTTTGAAGGGTTTGAAATATTTTAACAGATTTCAAATAATTTTCAACCGATTTTAGTAATTTAATTGATTCAAAAGGATTTTTTAAATAAAATTCAAGATTAGGAATATTTTAGGGTATTTCAAAAGAATCCAAGGTATTTCCAAGAGATTTCAACAATTTGAAGGAATTTCAAAAAAATGTAAAGAATTTGAAAACTTTTAGAGGTTTCTTGAAGATTCCAAGGATTTTTCATTTGATTTCAGTACTTTAATTGATTTCAGAGGATTTGCAATATTCTAGAGTAATTGAAAAGATTCCAAGGCATTTTGGAAAGCTTCAAAAAGTTTTAAGTGATTTTAAAAGTTTTGAAAGGACTTGAAATATTTTGAGGAATTTCTAATGACTCCAAGGAATTTTTTTATTCGAATAATTTGAAGGAATTTCAAAGGATTTGAAATATTTTAGGCTATTTTTTAAATTTTCATTTGATTTTAGAGAGATTAAAAAAATTTCAAGAATCCAAGGAATTTTGAATTTATTTCAGTAAATGATTTCAGATATTTTTTAAATTTTCATTTGATTTTAAAGAGATTTAAAAAGTTTCAAGGAATTTTAAGAAAGTTTTGGGGACTTGAAAAATTTTAGATTATTCTAAAAGATTCCTAGGAGTTTTCAATTGATTTCAATAATTTAATTGATTTGATAGGATTGGAAATATTTTAGAGTATTTTAGAAGATTTCAAGGCATTTTCGAAAGCTTTAAAAAGTTTCAACTTTCAAGTAATTTTAAAATAATCATAATAAATATGTAAGGAATTTGAAAAGACTCTAAGGCATTTCCAAGAAATTTCAATAATTTTGACGAATTTCAAAGAATGGTACAGGATTTGAGAACTTTAAGAGTATTTTAAAAGATGTCAAGACATTTTCGTAAGCTTTAAAAAGTTTCAAGTGATTTTTAAAGAATCAAAGGATTTCAATAATTTGAAAAAGTTTCAAAGGATTGGAAATATTGTAGGGTGCTTTTGAAAATTGCAAGGGATTTTGAAGTGTTTAACAAATTTCAAGGAATTCAAAAATATTGTGAAGAATTTTAAATATCTAAGGGTATTTTGAAAGATCCTAGGAATTTTTTAATTGATTCCAGTAATTTAATGTTACTCATAGGATTTAAATTATTTTATGGTATTTTAAAAGATCTAAAGCATTTTCAAGAGCTTTAAAATGTTTCAATTGATTTCCAAAGGTTTGAAAGGATTTGAAAACTTTAAGAGTATTTCAAAAGATTCTAAGGAATATTCAATTGGTTTCAGAGGATTTGAAATATTTTAGAGTATTTAAAAAGATTCTAAAGCATTTTCAAGAGATTTGAAAAAATTTGCATGGGGTATTGTATCAAAGAGTTTTCTAATATTTTGAAAATATAGAACGATTTAATAGGACCTATGCCAGGTTTTACGGTATATCAAAAGATTTCAAGGAATTTTCAATTTATTTCGGTAACCTGATAGGATTTGAAATGATTTAAAATATTATAAAGTATTTTTAAAGACTTTGATGCACTTTCAAGATATTATTAATTTTTTAAGGAATTTTAAAGGCTTTGAATTGTCTTTAAGAGAAATGAACACATTTTTCTGGGAGTTTAAAGAATTTTTTTACAACTTCGGAATATATGAAACTATTTCATAGGACTTGCGAGGTTTCAATATATTTTAGAATATTTAAATGAATTTTATGAGATTTCCGAAGATTTCAATGATTTTAATGGATTTTAATAGCTCTCAAGGTATTTTCATAAATTTTCCAGGATTCAAGAAAATACTATAAAATTTCATATAATTTCACGGGATTTTATAATATTTCAATGTACTTTAAGGAATTCATTCACAAGAAGTGAGGGGTTTTGTAGGTTTTCACAGATTTGTAGAGATTTTCAAATATGTTTTGCAATTAATTTGAATTCACCCTGAATTGTTACTCATTCATTCAGAATTCTTTTATTATGTCTTTCGAATTTTGTTAATTTACCTGAATTCTTTTAAATTAAATCAATAATTCTATTCAGTTCAATGGATATTTTTTTTCAGTTTTCAGTTTGTGTTTAATTCGTCTTGAAGTGTTTTAAACTCATTTTTAATTCTTCAACATTCAATCAAATTCTTTTGAATCCCCTTGTATTTTTGCAAAATCATTTTAAACTTACTAAAATCAATTACATTTTTTGGAGTTTTAAATTTTTTCCAATTTATTTCCATGTTTTAAATTTTAACTTTAATTGTTTGAAGTTTTATGAATTGAATTTTTCGGAATGCTTTCAAATCCAAAAGAACATCAGACACAATATTGATGCACATATTTACTTTAAGTCACTTTTTGGATTAGAAATGAGTCTTGCTGCAAAAAACGTCGAATTAAAAATTATTGCCGCGCACTCCCGAGATATTCTCTGGACATCTGCTTTTCGACAACTTCGCATTCAAAATACAATACTTTCGAATAATTTTCCATCCGACGATTTAGAATAATAAACTACAAATTCAGGCCTCGGGCTCCAAACACACTATTGACACTATTTGACACTTTTTTCAAGCGATGACGCTGTTTTGCTACTATTTTGAAATAAAATACACTAAAGACACTATTTTCCAATCGAAAACACGAATTTATCAACCAAGATAGATTTTTTGAAAAATAAAAATTGACAGATTTTCGCATAGGAAAAAAAATATATTGTTTGAAAAGTTTTTGTTTAATTTAGTTTTTAATAAGAAAGATACTGTAACGTTTATAAAGGCCTGGAAAGTTCTATCGACAGGATAATTTTCTTCTTATAATAAAAGAATTTAATCATTTTGACGTAAACAACAGATACGATTAAAATGTTCACACAAAAATGTTCAGGTATAAAAAAGTTATACTAAAATACATTTGACTTTTTCGTAATAACGTGCATCATTTATGATAAAAATTAGAAAATTAATTTTTCATGAAAAAAATTCACTGCATCTCTCAATGCATAATAAAATATTAGTGGCGAATGGATTACTATAGAGTATAAATGGCAATAATTGCCGAGCAAATAGACAATTAAAAAATTTGTTATCATATTTCTTGAAAACAGAAAGATTGGTAATTACTGCCACTATTCTATGTATCATTCATTTTTTTAAACTTTGCAAAGCTTATATAATAATGAAAATTGATATTATTCGTAGTATTTTTCAATTTGAAATTTATATGCTCATATACATGTTAAAACGAATAATTCACAATTTATTTTATAAATAACATTTCTTTTAATTTATAAAATAAAAAATGTATTACGGCAATATAATTTACAAATAAGTTAAGCGTTAAACAAATTTAAGAGCCGATTATAATAAATTGAATTATAATTATATTCACAATTTTTTCAAGATGATAACGATGGCAGAATTCACCTACAAATAAATTATAAGAAATCCATTACTCCTTTAGCTTCAACAGAGAAAAAATATGAAAAGGAGCTCCTTATTGAAGGCTACGTACATCATCCGCTAGTGCCTTCTAATTATTTTTTACACATATTTTCTAACATTAATTAAATATAAATAACATAGAAAAAATAAGTATTTGGTTTATTCTTTTTCATAAAAAAAATTAATGAGAGCGCGCCTTGGCGCGCGCAAGACTCTAGTGTATTCCTACTGGAAATGGTCCATACGGTCCTGACTGTTTACTTCCGGAAGGCCTTGATTTACCGCCAAAGCTGAGTAGGCCACGCCCGAAACCGGCGGTACATCAAGGTTCCAGTGTACATTGTGAATCAGCACTATTTTTTGACCTCAAATCGGGAAAAACAGATTGATGAAATACAAATGTCCCAGAAAAATAAGATTCTCCCTTCCGAAACATCTGACGAATAGTATACATAATCAAATATCCGGTAAAAAATGCTATAGTTATGGTCACGAGTTTCTGAGTAGTAGATAGAAAAATGAAAAAATGAGGTTCCTGGGTACTCTTGTCTTCGCTTCAGCTGTTATCGTTAATTCTATTGGTAAATATATAATAATGATATTACGATTTATGTATAGTTTTTAATTTTTTGGGGCAAACTTTGGTTAAGCAATCAACTATTCTATTGAAAACTCATCTTTTTCGGTTGAATTCAACGGTTCTTGATTAAAAATTAGAATATTTCTTGATTAAAATATCTACTGTTACATTATTTGTTTAAAATTTATTTTTTTATTTAATAATTCAACTTCTTGAGTAAAACTTACTATTATGTTAAAAAAATATTTGTTTGGTTGAAGTTTCATCTAATTAGTTGATGATTTAATTATTTTGTTGAAAGTTTTTTGTTTAAAATATAATTTTTTAATATAAATATATTATATGAATATATATATATATATATATATATATATTAAATGATTTATTAAATATACATATATGGTATATTAAATATATTATGTAAATATAATTTTTTTAACTAAAAATGTAAATTTTTTTTATTTTTGAGCGAAAATTCATCTTTTTTAGTTAAAATTAGTCTTTTTTGGTAGAAAACTAATCTTCTGGGTATGAAATTTCCTCTTTTTTGGTTAAGAATGCAACGGTTTGTAAATTCATATTATCGGTTTGAAAATTCAACTGTTTTACAGAAAATTCGTCTTTTTGGCTTGAAAGTTCAACAATTTGAATAAACCTTTTTTTCCTTTCTTGACTGAAAAATCTTTATTTGTTAAAAATTCGTCTTTTATGTTTGGTTGAAAATTCGTCTTTTTTGGTTGAATCCAACGGATTTTGATTTAAAATTAAAATTGTGTCTGGTTGAAATATCTAATTTTACATTATTCGTTAAAAACTGATCTTTTTTATTTAAAAATTCAGCTCCCTGGGTAAAAGTTACTACTATGTTAAAAAATTATTTTTTTGGTTGAAGCTTCATTTTTTGAACTGAAAATGTACATTTTTCATTTTTGGTAGAAAATTGATCTTTTTTAGTTAAAATTTGTCTTTTTTGGTAGAAAACTAAGCTTCTGGGTGTGAAATTTCTTCTTTTTTGGTTAAAAATGCAACGGTTTGTAAATTCATATTATCAGTTTCAAAATTCAAATGTTTCACAGAAAACTTGCCTCTTGGCTTGAAAGTTCAACAATTTGAAATAACTTTTTTTCCCTTTCTTGACTGAAAAATCTTTATTTGTTAAAAATTCATCTTTTATGTTAAAAGTGAAGTTTTTTTACGCAAAATATAACTTTTCCACTTTTGGTGTGAAATTGTTTTGTTTTTCGTAGAAAATTCCAAAATTTGGTTGGAAATTCGTCTTTTTGGTTGAATTCAAGGGTTTTTCATTTAAAATTAAAATTGTTTTTGGTTGAAATATCTAATATTACATTATTCGTTAAAAATTGATCTTTCTTATTTGAAAATTCAACTCCCTGGCTAAAAGTTACTACTATGTTAAAAAATTATTTCTTTGGTTGAAGCTTCATCTAATTAGTTGAAAATTTAATTATTTTGTTGAAAGTTTTTTTATTTTTGGTTAAAAATTAATTTTTTGAACTGAAAATGTAAATTTTTCATTTTTGGTAGAAAATTGATCTTTTGGCTTGAAAGTTCTACAATTTGAATTAACTTTTTTTCCTTTCTTGACTGAAAAATCTTTATTTGTTGAAAATTCGTCTTTTACGTTAAAAGTTAGTTTTTTTACTGAAAATATAACTTTTCCATTTTTTGTGTAAAATTATCGTTTTTAGTTGAAAATTCAACAATATTGTTAAAAACTCGTCTATTTTGGTTGAATTGGACGGTTTTGTATTTAAAAGTAAAATTAAAATTAAAATTTTCGTTTTGAAATTCATCTCTTTTGGCAGAAATTTGAGCTTTTTTGGTTGAAATATTACATTTTTTTTATGAGATTACATTTTTACATTACATTTTTAGATGAGATTTCATCTTCGTATGTTTACAATTCGACTATTTTGTTGAAAATTTTATTATTTTTCAAGAATCAAACATGCGCATCTGTTTAGGGATATTTTTAATAGAAATAATTTTTATTTTAGAACTAATTATTTACATTCAATTAGTATTTGCGAATGAATTTTTAACAATTTTACGTCCATTTGCATTGTTTTCAATCCATTAAAAATATCATTATTCGGTTTTGCAAAAATCTATTCCTGAACCAACGTGTAATCTAGGTAAATCAAGTAATTTATGTAATCCAAGTAATTAATTTTCAATCTAGAGTAATCCGCTTAACGCGGAGTAATTTCAAAATGTAATCCAAATACTTTTGAACTATTCAGTTATTTGGTGAAAAATTAATTTACTTTGCAGAAAATTCAACAATTTTGTAAAAAAGTCATTTTTTGGCTGAGAATTCAACTATTTCAGTCAAAAATTTATTTCTTTGGTTGAAAATTTAACTGTATTATTGAAAATTAATATTTCTCAGTGAAAATTTATTTTCTAAAATGAAAATTTAACTATTCCATTTTCAATTGAAAATGTATATTTTAGTTGAGAATTTAAATACTTGATTGAAAGTTAAGCCACTGTGTAAAAATGCAGTTTTCTGATTGAAGATTATTTATTTTAGTTGCAAATTTAACTATTTCTTTGAAAATTCGTTTCTTTGGTTAATAATTAATTTTTTGAACTGAAAATTTAACCAATTCTTTTATTATTTTTTTTCATTTTCCTTAGCTGAAAATTCCTGTATTTTGTTGGATTTTTATTTTTTTGTAGAAAATTAAGATTCTTGCTTAAAATTTGATCTTTTTGGTTCAAAACTAAGCTAGTTTTTATTTTTTATTTTTGAACCAAGAAAGACTTTTCAATCCAAGATGAAGAAAAAATGTCATCCGAAATGTTGAATTTTCAAGTGAAAAAGACGAGATTTTCACAAAACTGTTAAATATTCAACCAAATAATTGAATTTTCAATTAAAAGGATGAATGTTTAACCAAAAAAAAATTACTTTCTACTAAAAAATACCACTTCTCAACAAAAAACATAAATTTTCAAACAAATGGTTTAATTTTCAACCAAAAAGATTAATTTTCTACCAAAAAAAAGAAACGAATTTTTAACAAATTACGTAAATTTTCAACCAAATAGTTGAATTTTCAAACTAAAAAAGATAATTTTTTAACGAAAATGGAATAATTCAATTTTCATGAAAAAAAATGAATTTTTAATAAAAATATTTGTTTGAACAATTTATTATTATTATTAATATTCAATTTGAATAATACTAGAAAATTGCGTTTTTTTTAAATCTACAACTATTTGTCTACTTTTCACATAGGGTGAGTTATTAATTAATTAAATTTAGAAAAAATAATTATAAAAACAAATTATTATTGTTTATAACTATTCTCTTCTTTATTAATGCAATATAGTTGCAGTTCTTTTTGTCCACTTTTCACTTAGTGAAGTAATAATAAATGCAAGTTAACAAGCATGCTCATTTAAACAATTAATTATCATTTTTAAAATAGTATTTTACTTTTTTAAGTGAATTAGTTTTGCTTTTTTGATTTACAACAAAAAGTTTATTGCAAAGCGTAACAAAAAATTAGAAATTAAACATATTTTGATATCAGCCCCTCCAGCAAAATATATTTATGAAAAAGGAGATTTTTAAAAATATGTTTCTCTCTAGTATTTATTTATCATTTTCAACTATTTTTATTAACTTGCATTAATTATCACCTCATTAAGTGAAAAGTGGGCATAAAGTAAAAAATTTCAGAAAAAACCGCAACTATCTGGCATTAATATAGATGAAGATAGTTATTAATAATAATAAATTGTTTAAACAATTATTCCTTTCAACTTTAGTTAATTATTACTTCACTCTAATTGACCAAAGGAACAAGAACTTTCTACAAAAATAATTGAATTTTCTACCCAAAAAGACGAATTTTCAACAAAACAAATGAATTTTCAACGAAGAAAATTTGTAACTAAAATGATGAATCTACAACCAAAAAAATGAACTGTTAATTAAGTATCGGAATTTTCAACCAAAAAGATAAGTATTCTACGCAAAAAGACAAATTTTCAACAAAACACATGAGTTTTCAACTAAAAAAAGATCAATTTTCAACCAACCATTGAATGGTTAAAATGGTTTTAAAAACTTTTACCAAAAAAAGAACGAATTTTTATAAAGTAGTTAAATTTTCAACATAATAAATGAATCTCTATCCAAAAACAGAATGGCTAAATTTTCAGAAAAAAAATAATAATTTTTAAACCAATAAGATTAAACTTCCATCAAAGAAGATAAATTTTCTACAAAAAAAGAACTAGTTAAATTTTCCGTTAAGGAAAAAAATTTTTAACTAAAATGATGAATCTTCAAGCAAAAAAAAAATTAATTTTTAACCCAAAAGATTATTTTTCTAGCAAAAAAGGAAAATTTTCAACAAAATACACTCACGATAGAAAAATTGTGTATATTTCCTTTGACCGTTTGAAAATTCATACTATATCTCAAAGACGAATATCTGTGCAGAAACTGAATCTTCGAATTTTCAAGTGGAATCAATTGAAACATTAGAAAATTTCGCGTAGAATCAGCCTACGATGAAATAATTTTAATGAAAAAGTCAAAAAATATTTAGTTTCGAAGTAAAAAGTTTTTTTTTTAGCTAAATGAACATTTTGAAATCTTGAGTTCAACTCTTCGCCAAATCTAGAAAAGTGTTCCTAAAATTTTGAAAAAATCATAAAAAAGAAGAAAATAGTTGAATTTTCACGTAAAACTGATCAATCTTCAATTTAAAATAGAATTAATTTTTAACAGAATACATGAATTTTCAACCAAAGATTTGAATGTTTGCAGGAATTTTCAACCTAATAGTTAAATTCTCAACCAAAAAAAATGAATTTTCAACAAAAAGATGAATTAGTAACCGAGAAGATTAATATTTTCAACCGAATAGTTGAATATTCAACTCAAGAAGGTACATTTTCAACTGAAAATGAAATAGTTAAATTTTCAGTTGCAAAAAGAAATTTTTTATTCAAAAAAATATATAATTTTCACAAAATAGTTCAATTAAAAAAAAAATTCTCCACTAAAATGATGAATCATCGCAAAAAAATGCATTTTTGACAAAGTAGATCCACTCGCAACTAATTAATTGAATTTTCAACCAAAAAATATGAATTCTCAACGAAAATTGTAATAGTTGATACTTCAACCCAATAGGATTTCAATTTTAAATCGAAAGTTGACTTCAGCCAAAAAAGATGAATTTTCAACAAAATAGTTGAATCCTCAACCAAAATAAATGACTTTTTAACAAAATTGTTGAATTTTCAACAAAATAATAATATTAACTTCAACTTCAGTTTATCGAAAATTCCCTGGCTCTGTATTATATTTCCCTGACTTTTCCTGACAAATTAGAATAACTGCCTTAAGTTTTTCTTTTAATTTATTTTCCGTGAAGAAGTTTTACGTTTTCTGGAACCCTGAAAAATGTCCGTTAAAGACGATTGCATATATTTATTCTTTAACATTTTTAATAGAGATAATAATAATAAAATAGTTGTTAAAAAATAGATCATACAAATAAAGGAATTTGATTTATTTCTATTAAATTAGGTCGTATATTTAAAATTGTTGTAATAAAATTAATAGATCCTAAAATTTAAAAAAATCCAGTTAAATGTAAAGAATAAATTGTTAAATCAACAGAAATCCCTGGGTGGCCTAAATTTGAAGATAAATTTTCCAAAGATATTGAAAGTGCCTAAAAACAGTAGAAATTAAAAATGAATATATTATTCATTTTTTTCCAATTCTAATAGAAATTAGTAAAATTTCACTGATTTAATCAGAAAGAAATTGGTTACTAACGATTATTAAAAAAATACTATTTTGGTTATTCTAAATATTTACTAATTCAAAAGTAGAAAATCATACAACAGCAATGAGAAGGCAATATTGTAAAACTTGTAAATAGGCTACATTACCTCCACCAACATAAAGTATTCACAAAATCACTCAAAAAAAATATTTCTAAATTTAGAATTTCCCACTTATTTTGAGAGCAAATCCCTCTAAAATAAGTTTTAGAAGTAATCCGGTGTAATTGGGTATAATCAGAGTAATTCAGTGTAATCCGCGGTAATTAGCGGCGTAGCCAGGAATTTCTTCGGGGGGGGGGGGGGGCACAGACCTTAGGGAAGAAGGGCAAAAAAGGGTATCCGAAAAATAAAATAACTTAATATTGAAGTTAACAAATATAATTGTTTAAACAATTTATTTTTGTTTTTAATAACATTCTCTTCGAATAATGTCAGAAAGTTGCGGTATTTTCGAAAATTGTCAACTTTTTGTCTACTTTTCACTTATAGTGTGGTAATAATGAATTAAATTCAACCAAAATTATTGTTTAAACTAATTTTCATTGTTTATAACCATCTTCTATAGTAATGCTATATAGTTGCGGTTTTTTTAATGAAATTTTTCACTTTTTGTCAACTTTCCACCTCAAGCGAGGTAATAATTATAGCAACTTAATAAACACAAATAATTAATATTAATATTAATTTAAACAAAAAGGCTCTTGAAGAAAATTTATATTTATTATGATTCATGTAGAAAATCTGAAGAATATTTCAAATATCTATTTTATTTCAGATAAATATATTAACAGAAAAGAAAGAGATTGTTTAAGAAATGATTCTCTCTAATGTTTATTTATTATATGTTCATAACTAAAAAAAAAGCAAAGTTAATAATGTCAGGAAAGAGCGCTACTTGCTAATTATCTAAGAGAAGGTAGTTATAATCAATGATGAACTGTTTAAACAATTATGTTTGTTAACGTGAAAAGTTGACCAAAAGTGGAAAATTTCAGAAAAAAAACCGCAAATTTCTGGCATTATTAAGAGAATATTATTAAAAATTGAAATGATAAATTGTTTAAACAATTATTTTGGTTTCCTTAAATTAATTATTACCTCACTCTAATTTAAAATGCGACAAAAAATGGAATTTATTTTTAAACTGCAACTTTCTCGCATTATTCTGAGAGAATATTAGCATAAATAATATTATTAGAAAAATTATTTTTGTTAAATTAAAGGTTAAATTTGATTGATTATTGCCTCGCTGTAATCGAAAAGTTTGGAAAATTCGGAAAAACCACGAATTTTTAAATCTATTCTAAGAGAAAATGGTATTTCTCAGTTGAAAATTCCTGTATTTTGTTGGAATTTAATTTTTTTTTTTGTAAAAAATAAGGATTCTTTCTTGAAAATTCATCTTTCTGGTTCACAACTTAGATCTTGTTTTGAAAATTCAACTATTTGGTTGAAAGTTCAACTATTTGGTTGAAGTTTTGAGTATTTTCTAAAAAATTCGCGTTTTTTGAAGAAAATTAATCTTCTTGATTGAAAGTTCAACTGCTTGGTTGATGAACGTTGTTATAGATTCATTTTGTGGTTGCAAATGCATTATTTTGGTTGGAAATTCGACTATTTTGTCGAAAATTACTATTTTACTCAAAAATATAACTATTCCATTTTACTTAAAAATTTATCTTATTGGTAAAAAAATCCATGCTTTTTTAAATTCACCTTTATGGTTAAAAATTCTTTATTTTATGTGAAAAGTCATCTCTTTGGTAGAAAATTCAACTGGTTTTTCCTCAATTCGTTTTTTGGGGAGGGGGGAGCGTAAAAGATCAATTTTATCAATTAAAAATGTAACTGAAGGTAAACGTCCCAGTAATCGTTTACCAATTTCCTTGCTTTTTATATAATTTGAATTAATTGAAATTCCATCTGACACTATAAAATGCTAAACATAAAACGTCAATATACAAACATAATATTTCAAATATTTAATTGAAAATTTATGTATTTTGTAAAAAATTCGTCTTCTTGATAGAAAACTAATCTTCTTGGCTGAAAGTTTAACTACTTAGTTGAGTTACTTTGTTAGAAATTCATTTTGTGGTTGGAAATGCATAATTATAAATGAAAATTCATCTCTCTGGTTGATAATTTAACTATTCCACTTTTTAGTAAGAATTAATTTTTGGGTAGCAGAAAATTCAACTGTTTGGTTTGAAAACGCATCTTTTTTAGTTGAAAATTTAACTACTTTGATCAAAACTTATGTATTTTGTTGAAAATTTGTCTTTTTTTACAGTCAAATAATTTAACTATTCGGTTAAAAGTTCATCTTTATTGTTAAAAATTCAAAAAGTTTGTTAAAAAGTAGTACTTTTGGGTTGAAAATTCTTGTGATGAAAGATAACATAATGAAAGATAAAATATCTACCAAGAGAGATGAATTTTTAAATCAAAAAGGCAAATTTTTAAAAAATTTGTATTTTCAACCAAAAAAGACTTTCCAATCAAAGAAGAAGAAAAATTCATCCAAATTTTGAATTTTCAACCCGGAAATATACATTTTTCACAAAAAAGTTGCTTTTCCACCGAACCGGTTTAATTTTCAACCAATCAGTTGCACTTTTAAACGAAAAATGTAGTTTTACAAGAGTAGACGAATTTTTAAACCAACAAGACAAATTTTAAAGAAAATAATTGAATTTCAAAATTAATTTTTTGGCTGTGGCTAGTCGTCCCGAAAAATTGGAGGAGTTGGAAAAGGGGATGGACTAGTCGTCCCGAAAATTCGGGTACGACTTATATTTTTCGAATAATAGCCGGGCAAAGTCCAAAAATTTGCATAATATGTTGAAAACGTGTACTTATACTAGTTTTGAAATGACATTGGATTTTATACACTAATTGTCGTTAAGATAAATTTCAATAGATAAATAATACATCAACTTATTTTTTATTGTTTATAAATAATTTTATTTATAGAATAAATGTTTTCATTATATACGGTTTTTCACAATTTCGAACCTATGTATGTAAGTATTTGAGACCACTTACTCCAAAAATTTAGAGAATAGCTTTGTCGTTGGATTGTAAAAAATCCAGAATGCCACAGGCGTATCAAAAATTGAATTAGGATCATTGTACTTCAAAACAAAAACGACGAATACAATTGGCGTAAAACAGGGCTCACCACTTTCAGCAATTGTTGACTGCAATTACAAGCGCGTGACTGTACCAAGAAAAACGTATGCAGAATTATTATGTATCATATATATACATATAAAGTAAGGTCAAATTCATACCAGTCATACTATAGAGTGCGAAAGAGATGCTCTTATGTTATTATAACGTCTCCCTCGCACTTCTGCTTTGCTATGACCGGTATGAATTTGACCTTACTGTATATGAGGCATTAGGTACAAAAACCACCTAACCCGGGTTAGGTTGTTTTTCAGTAAATTGCTTTTTTATAATCTGTAAATCCTACTTGATAGTATACAACTTAAAAATAACATAAAAAAACTTTTCTATCTCTAATTACGCCATTTTCGAGGTGCGCGCGCACTCGCATACGCATATACCGCGCGGGGTCCCGTGTCCCCTGCCCGCTCACCGCTTTCGCTCAGCTGTGCAGATCGCAGTAGTCGGATTGTTTTCTTTTAACATGATTTCACGATTTAGGTTATTTTTCCGAAAATTAATTTTTCAGAATCACCGATCCCGAAGTAGTTAATGCATAACTTAAAAGTAATGTGAAAATAACAATTGTTAACATGAATCGCGTAATACTCAACGCATGCCGCGCTGCCGCTGTCCTCTCCCATACGCGATGTGGCTTTCCGCTTTCGCTCGAAATTGTTTATAACAATTTTACCCCAGTAACATAGCGTTTAACGGAAAAATCTCAAAGGAGTTTTCTTCTGAATTTTTTCTATAGAATCGATTGGCAAATATTTTTTTTAAATTAACATGTTGACAATTTTTTAAAATAATTTTTCATAATAAAGTGTAATTTATAAATAATTTTTGAGTTTTTGACAATATCATGTTGTTTAAATAAATGAATATGTGATTAGAAACCATTAAATAATGATTAAGAGGTAAAACTAGTGAAAAACAAATCCTCAAACCCCGTTCTATGGAAGAACAACCTAACTCTTTTTGTTTATTTTCCATTATTTAAATAATTTCTTTGAGAAAAAAATTGATTTTAACAACAGGATTCTATTCCTAAATGTTGATACTTTATTTGTATAAAAGGATTAATTTTAAAATTAATATTTTCTTAGTTGCATAACAATTTGAAATCTTTAAATTGATTAATCTCAAAACACGAATTTTCGAGTTAGGTTGTTTTTGTACCTAATGCCTCATATATAAGTACTAAATGTTTGTAAATTTGTGAGGCTTACCTAAAATGATTTAAGTCAACTGATTAATTTAGAAGTTTCCTTTTTTTGGAAGCCGACGATCCTTTAGTGTGGAGGTGAAAAGCTCATCCTTGCATTCCTCTACGCTTATATCTTCTCACACCTGAGTTTGATGGTTGAGGTTGGACCTCCATCAGACCAACTCTACTATCCCGCTATATATAATAACTTTACACAAGGGTAAATTTATTTTCGTCTCAGTGATTGGATAATGCAAAATAAGACACGACAATGTGCTGCATATGGTCATTTTTTGAATCTTCGATGACCTACGTAGACCGCCATGTTCACGTTCGTGTCAAGAAAACGGAATTATGTTCCTTCGTTTGAAATATTTGAGGTTCGCTCCAAAAGAAAGTGTCAAATAGTGTCAATAGTGGCGTGAGTCCGAATTCTGTAAGTTATATGTTTCGGAATTTTCTGATACAATGTTTTATATAAAATTCCGTAATTGTAACTTCAAATTAGATAATTTGTTACTGAATTTTTCTACGATCATATAGATTTTCCTAGAATCATACTTTCACGAAATGTATAACAACATCAAACTTCCGAACATGTTTAATAAAATTAAGACATAAATTCTTAATAGTGCATTTATTCTCATTTTCAACTTCTTAAGGCAATTACCATATCGTCGGAATAGCCAAAAATCGTAGATTTCGAATATAACATTTCTAAATCACTATTTGTAAAATTAAAAAATTGTATGATGCGTGAGGGGAATTTGGTTAGTGGGGATGATGCGAGCAGACGACGGCGATCAAATGAGCACTGCCCGCAATAAGCTGGATCGGAAATCTCTTAGGAGGAACCCAAACCGACTAAAGTTTAATTTTATTGCCGACATACCCCATGATCGAGTTTTATTTTAGTAGAATTATTTACAATGTCCAGTTTCGATACTTCAGGTATACCTGCCTACTTACACGAAGCGAGATATACTTAGTACAAGCAAGTGAGGGGTAACGCGCTTTGCGCAGTGGTGAGAGTATTGTGACGGCATGCGCATTGCCGTCGATAAAATCATTTTTATTTTATAGCCAATTCGATAGAGAAGAAATCTTTCTTACCATTACTAGCATGCAAAAGATTCAAAAAGAGGAATTATTAATTTACTTTAACAATTTCTATATTTATTAATTTTAATACCATGAAAAAGAAGCTTTAATATATTTTGCAATAATTATATGATTTCCCCAACATACTCTCTCTTTCTCTTCATTCGAAAAAAGAATAATCCTGATTCAATCTACGAAAGGGCATAAATTTGTACATGTAAAATGCAGCCCTGCTAGAAGTCACGTAGAGCGGGTCTACGTGATAAACTCCACTCGTTATGGCCTACGTGAGCTGCGCTCCTATTGGTCAGGCTTAACGGCTGGGCCTTGCGCTTGGCTCCCCCGCTCTAATGCCACCCTTGTATGTAAGCCAAAAAACGCGAGCTTATAAATATATGTGGACCAGCGTGAGAGGGCAGATCTCATTCATTCGTGAAACCTTTAACCTGCAAAAGTTTGAAGCTCCGCGTAGCTTTGCGGCGAAATTCGAATCAAAATTAACGCGTATTTTGTTGTTTTAAGCAATTTAATATCTAATACGGTTTAGATCAAATATATTTAATTTAGTGAGAAGGAAGCCAGCCAATCATCGCTGGGTTGAAAATCTTTTCTGCCAGATCCAACAGGCAGGACGTAACAGTATACTTCTCAGCAGTGATGCCAATGTTGGCGCCTTTTGCTACTGCGCTTGTGTTCGGGCCGCGCACTGGTTGGCCGCAGTTGGCGCTCAATTCAAAATTGGAATTAAAAACACTTCTCGTAATTTAAATAAATAATTATTGAAAAATGCACAAAAATGTATATAAATTCTACAACTTCTGATTTTAGACTTCTGAATTTAAATGTTTTGTGAAATATAAGTTATTCTTTGGAAGTCAAAGAAAATAAACTGTTATTTAAAAAATATATGTGTTATAAATTTTTTTTCTTGTCTAAAATCAGAAGTTGTACAATGTATATACATTCTTGTTCATTTTTCAATAATTATTCATTTAAATTACAAGAATTGTTTTTAATTCCAATTTTGAATTGCGCGCCAACTGCGGCCAACCAGTGCGCGACACGAACGCAAGCGCAGTAGCAAAAGGCGCCAACATTGGCATCACTGCTTCTCAGGTATTTTGGTGCGTGGACAACACGCATTTGAAAATACCCATTTTGCGCTTGAGATAAACAATTCACTCCCCTGTACTTCGAAGAGGGATGGTAGTTAAAGTCTAAAAATTGGTGGGTAAACTATTATCATACAGACGAAAAACTAAAATAACTTTTAAAATCGGGACAGTTAATAAATAATGCTCCATGTTTGATTTATTTCGTGAAACAGAAACTTTATAGAAAGTATTATGATTGTGGTTGAACGGCGTAAACAAGATCACCTTATTGACAATCCTCTCCTTTGCATAATAAATAAATACAAGATTTATCCACATTAGACTGTTTGTCCCCATGTTTCAGTTTGCCAAGGCTGGGATGGTGTCAAGGGAAAGCCGGCTACAGAGGCAGATTTGAAGAATCTTCGAATGGATGAAGCTTGCGAGCATAGAGCCCAAACTCCTATGACTCTGCTAATTCTGAATGAACGCTTATTTGGAGGGATGGGCCACGATCGTATAGCTCATGCGTTATATAAGTTAGCTGGAGGCTGGACTTCGAAAAAAACTTGCAGTCAGATTGGAAAAGGAGTAGCTGATCGTTTGTTAGGGCGTGAAGTTCCAACGGACCTTGAAAAAGGGTTGGGATCTTCGCGCTCCTCGATCTACCCAGGCGGAGCGTACTCCATGGAAAACTCCCCGGATTTCTATGGCCACAATGGAAGGCACTCGCCCGTCGCGTACCGCCCGACCGGGTGTTTCAGATGTTAGTTTAGTAACATCTTTGCTGGTTTTTCGAAAGATATTGTTTGGCGGATACCAGGAGCGATTCAGATAATAAGAGAGGAAGTAGAGGCGAAGCTGAAGCAGTGCACGAAAATATTACAAAAAATTAAAATTACATCAAAAACTTAATTTATTGTGTTTCTCAATGTAATAGTATTAGTCAATTATAGTATAAGTCAGTTGTCTCTTATATTTTGTACTTTATTCCGACCTTAGATGAAAAACGATATTTTAATTGTAATGAGGAAAATATATTATTCAATAAAATGATCTAAATACACGAGAAACATCTACTTTTATTTCTTGCCCTTTTGATTGAAATACGAGTAAGCGAACAAAACATTTATTAATTTCTCAAATGGTTTGATTAAATTAAAAAAAAAATGGAATGAAGAAAAAAGTTGCAATCTGTTAGAAACTTAGACAGGGTTGCTACAAAACCCCAACTTCAAAATTCTCTGACTTTCCCCAGACCAATTTTTTATTTATCCTGACAAAATAGATCAAATTTGCAACCAAAAAACATTAATTCTCAACCAAAAGAAAATAATTGAAAAAATATTTAAATTTTTAAAAACAGTTTTTTCAACTAAAATAATGAATCATCAAGCAAAAAAATAAATTTTTAACAAAGCAGTTCCCGTTGCAACTAAGTAGTTGAATTTCCAATAAAAAAAGATGAATTCTCAACGAAAAATGTAGAAGTTGATACTTTAAGGGGGTATTTCTATTTCACCGAGCTTTTTTCAGGCGTTTTTCAAAAATTCATAAAAAATACAATTGTTAATATTTTTCGATAGAAGTTTTTTCATATTTTTAAACAGATCTTGAACATAAAAAATACATGGTTACCAATCAAAAAAGAAATAATAGGGGGCGCTGTAGCATTTCAAAAAATGTGTCCCGGTAACGACACCCTCACTTGGCTACCATGAATCAGCTGCTCCGGCTGATCCGAAACAAAAAATCGAAGAGATTCCTATAATATACGAGTACGGCTATAGCCGGTATTAGAAAAAATCAAAAATATTGAATATTGACAAAATGGCGCTCATTTGAAATTTTTGTTGCGAATTTTGACTTTTTTGTGGTAGTTTTTGACTTGCTAAAAATTCAAAAATCATTATTTTTCATTTATCCTAGTTGGGGCTATAGCCAAACATCTGCTAAATATATCCTCCGAAGTTGAGCTTAATCGGTCCAGTGGTTTTGACGTTATCATGGCAGCCATTTTAAAAAATCGTGTTTTGAGAAAAACGATTTGCTCAACATGTAGCGTGACACTGGAAATTTAGACCTAACACTGAAAGTTTTGACTAGACCTTGGATACAAATCTATAAATGCTTGCGGAACATCGTATTGGAGAAGGAAAACCTATTTGAGACGAACAATGACTCTATTATACACATTTATGACCTGCCTGCAGTCACAGCCGAGGCGGCCCTCCACAGAGTGCGGCTGAGTACTCTCCGCTCTGCACAGTTGATCCTGCTGCAGCTTCGTTGAAAAGCCTGAACCAAACAAATCCCTTTGTGTACAAATTCCACATACTATATACTATCAAAAAATCAAAAACCAAAAAAATCGATTTTTTGGTCCGGTCAAATAGAAATACCCCCTTAATCGGAAAATATTCTTATTTTCAACAAAAAACACTTGAATTCAACCAAAAAAGATGAATTTTCAACCAATCAGTTCTTCTATTTAACAAAAAAGATGCAATTTCAACCAAAATAGATGAATTTTAAATTTCAACAAAATAATGAAATTAACTTCAACTTCAGTTTGTCGAAAATTCCCAGACCGTTAAGTGTTTAGATACAATTACAATTACAATGTCAAATTTTGTAAAGTCAGGTTATTTTTACATTTTCATAATTTATTATTGAAAAAGTAGCAGAATCGTCCGAAATTTCACACCCCAGATAACTCTCGAAAAAGTGAACAGATCAAATCAAGCTTTGGCATAATTTTTTTTGTATCATAAAAGAAAGAGATTATTATTTATTCACTTTTTGACCGTAGTTGTTAAAAATGTTTTTTCAACACAATGTCTTCATTGAGGAATAATATTTTCGATTGGAAATTGAAAAACAATATCTGTACAAACGCGTATTTAATTGTCAACAAATTATATAACGACTAAATTAAAAATCTTAACTTAAGAGAAAGAGACTCCGAAAAAAATAGAATAAAATTTTTGTTTGCAACTTAAAGATATGTACGTGTTTCTTTAGTTTGTTAACAAGAACATCGAAAAATAAAAAAACATTTCTTTTTTTGCAACTGTTGGTACACATTAAAAAAGTGCAGTTTTTGTCATTTTTGACAGATATATTTCGAGGAAAAATTTGTGTATCACTTTCTTTTCGTCTGCAGTTATTTATTTCCATAAACCGTACCTATAAAATAATTGGAAACACATTTGTTCTATTTTTCACGGATCCTGTGTGAACGAATCTTCTCGAATATCATGTTAAATTGGCTCATGTTTCAGGATCCGTAAAAACCATAACAAAAAATGTATTTAGAAATATGTACGTGTTTTCTTAGATTCTGAAAGAGAGCTTAAAAATAAAAAAAAAAGGGAAAGACATTCTTTTTGGCAACTTGCGGTATAAGACAATTTGAAAAAATTACATTTTTCGTCATTTTTAAAAATATTTTATTTTGACGAAAAAACTTTCTTCTCAAGTTTTTTACATTCTCATCTTGTATAATTGAGAAAGTATTAGAATTGTCAGAAATTTCACACCACAGTTTTTCAACGGATCTCCACGTTTTAGGAAAGACATTCTTCTTGGCAACTTGAGGTATAAGACAAATTACCAAAATTGCATTTACCGTAATTTTTTAAAATATTTTATTTCGACGGAAAAATTTTCTTCTCAATTTTTCCCCCTCTAAGGTTACTTATTTTCATAAACATTCCACTCCATGAATATTCCATAAAGGTTCCATCAAAGAAAATTTAAAAAAGACGCACCAACAGAATAAAATAAATTAGGCCTATTGGGGATACCACTGGGGAAAAACGCGCCAAACCTACATTTGGTCCAGGCTAGAAGTGTTATAATCATTAATATTTGAATGAATATTAATTAGAACAGAATAAACATAGGTCATAGTGGAACGTAGTTGAAGTTGAAAAGCGACAAAACACGTTAACGTACTTTCTGAAGAATTGTTTTATGACAATTCCTTTCAAAATCGTTCGAAAACTTTGGAAATCATTTATTTTTAAACTTTTTTAAACATAGTAGTAATTTTATCGTCCTTATCACCTTTTCACATCGATTATCTAATACATGATACCTGCTTTTTGTTATCATTGACTTTGACGGCGTATCTGTGCTTCAGAATGTGCCTCAATAAAAACTCTTGTCTTTTGTCACGAAAAAAAGTGTTATTTGTTCCCAAAATGCGTTCTCTGCATCTGAAGATAAATGAAACGGGTTCGAGACATTTTCCGGGCTTCATAAGGTCTGGAGAAAAGAGGGCGACACCTCAGAGGCAACCAAAGCCGAATGTGGCACAGCTGGGTCCGAAACGGCGGCTAGCCAACGAGATTGTGACTCCCTCCAGGGTCAGGTGGGCCCTGAAGTCTTTCAGTCCCTACAAGTCTCCTGGTCCGGATGGCATATATCCGGTCCTCTTCCAGAGGGCGAATGAGATCATCATAGGACCGCTCGTGAGACTTGCTAGGGCTAGTCTGACACTGGGATATGTCCCAACGGCATGGAGAGGTACGAGAGTAGTCTTCATTCCGAAAGTAGGTAGGATCGGTTATACTTCAACCAAAGATTTCCGTTTCATCAGCCTTACATCTTCCCTACTAAAAACAGTGAAAAGACTTGTGGATAGATATATCTGCGACAAGGTTTTGTCAAGTAGGCCATTTCACAAGGAGCAACGCGCCTTTAGGGCTGATCACACGACCGAGACGGCCCTATACGGAGCAGTAAACCTAATCGAAGGACTACTGACGCAGAAAAGTCTCGCGATTGGAACCTTTATTAATAACGAAGGAGCCTTCAACTACACCTCTAGAGAGGTGATCCGGCCGGCCATGATTGCACATGGTGTGTCTATAGCAGTCGTGCTACATGTTGGCCAACAGGAACCTAACAACGACAAAGGTTGATACCACTTTATGTGGAACCGTTGACTCGGGTTGTCCACAGGGAAGCGTTTTGTCGCCCCTGCTGTGGTGCTTGGTGGTGGATGAACTGCTTCACCTGCTCACGAGTCAGGGCTACCACGTTATAGGCTACGCGGACGATATATTGGTTATCGTGCGCGGCCAACATCTGGATGTGCTCTTCGGAGTAATGCAGCAAGCACTGCGGATAGTGGATTCATGGTGCAAGAAGACTGGATTATCGGTCAATCCGAGTAAGACAGATGCGGTTATATTCACCAGACGGTATAAATGGGGAACCACGAGTACACTAAAATTGGGAGGAGAACAACTGGAAATCAAAGGACGAGCTAAATATCTAGGAGTCATCCTAGATAAGAAGCTGTCGTACAACGAGCACCTGAAGAACAAGTGCAAAGAGCTAGTAGCAACTCTATGGCTCTGCAGGAGAGCCATAGGGAAAAGCTGGAGCTTGAAGCCGGAGACACTTATGTGTATTTACACAGCGATCCTGCGCCCCAGGCTCTATGCGGCGGTGGTCTGGTGGAGCAGGGTTGAACTGTCCATTGTGAATTCTCGACTGGAAAGAATCAGGGGACTGATTCTAAGAGGCGTCACTGGTGCCTCAAAGTCGACACCCAGAATAGCATTGGGGGCACTTACAGGGTTGGAGCCCCTCCATCTCACCATCAAGACCGTGGCTGTGAAGGCGGCCTGGAGATTAAATATGGTAAAAAGCGGAAGGATCTCGACGGCAGTGCGGATCCCAACCGACATCGCGAGTAGGCCGACCCTGAGCATGCTCAGGGACAAAACACCCACTGGCTATATCTTCGACAAGAAGTATCGTGTTAGCCCATCCACGAAGGAGGATTGAGTTAACGGCGAAGCACACCTGCCCAGTGGTGGGACAATTGGTTTACAGATGGTTCCAGAAACAAGGAGAAGGCAGGAGCCGGTGTATAACGTAGAAGGAGTGGAATGGGCTTCACAATCCCGAAGAGGTCCTACGCCACAGTTCTACAATCTGAGAATATGGCCATCCTCAAATGCGCCTACAAGGCACAGGAATATGGCAACAAAAGAAACATCCGTATCTGCTCAGAGAGCAGGGCTGCTATTATGACCCTGAATGGAACAACGACTACATCGCTACTATTATGGGAGTGCTCTGAGGTATTGAACAACCTAGCGATGGAAAACCGAGTGACTCTACTTTGGATCCCTGGACACAGTGGCATCAAAGGTAATGAGATATCGGACAGGCTAGCAAAACTAGCAGCAAGAGAAAACTTTACTGGGCCTGAGCCAGTTGTAGGCCTTTCCAGTAGGTTAGTCGGCTGACCGAGGAACATCAGAATGAGTGGCAATTAGACACTGGCTGCAGACAGGCCAAAACACCCCTGGGTTTAAAGCTAAACCTTAATCGAGCGAAGGAAATACCTAAGCTCGGAAGGAACGAAGTCAAATAGACCAGTGGAATTAGACAAAAAAGTCGAGTCAATTAACAAAAATTCCGAAGGTCTTTAAAGAAATTGTATAGTTGTTTTTGTATATGGTGAACATAACATAAAATTTTGCGAAACGTGATCGGGTCGGCGATTTGCTTAAAAAAATTAATTTGCAAATTTTGCTCCCCATTTCTCCCCGAAAATTCAAAACATTTTGCAAACTTGAGTAATTATAAACTCAGTCACTATACTGTATTAAATTTGCAAAACGTTCGTGATACGGCAACATTATTAATTATAAACAAATTATTATTTTATTAATCACTCCCCAGCGAAAATACCGAAGGTTCTGCAAAATGTTGTTTCTGCTTTTTTCCACTGAGAAGAAACTATGATATTATTTGCAAAACTGTATGCATAAAGCAAATTATCGTTTTTTTATTTAATTTTGCATTTTTTGCAATTCGACTCATAAAATTCCTGCGTGAATAGCAAATGTTGCATTTTTGGGTAGCAAATGTGACGAAATCTAAAAAATATTAAATTTGCGAAACGTTGCACGACCGGCAACAATATTAAAATTTCAATTAAACAAATTAGGTACTTTGTTAAACTAGCCAAAAATACAAACGTTTCGCAAATCGTACTGAGTGATAATTAACTTAGTACTAACATCATATTAGATTTGGAAACTGATTACTATTTGGAAAAATTAATTATGATAAAAAAACTTATATTTTTTTAAATTATTCCCAAGATTAAATTCTCTAGGTGTTGCAAAAGGAACCTCCCAATTTTTCTTGTTTTTTACAGAAATTCAAAGAAATAATATTTTGCAAAACTTCTGGTATTTTCGCTGGGGAGTGATAAACAAAATAATAATTCGTTTATAATTAATAATGTTACCAAGTTGTAAACAGTTTGCAAATGTTATATAACGTTGGTAATAAGTAGTTTATCACTCAGTACGATTTTCAAAATGTTTGTAATTTTTGGCTAGTTTACAAAAGTAACTAATTTGTTTAATTGCAATTTTAATATTATTGCCGATCTAGCAACGTTTTGCAAATTTGATCATTTTCAGATCTCGACATTTCTAAAATTTGCTTCCCAAAAACGCAACCTTCGCAATTTTCGCTGGAATTTTAGAAGCCGAATTGCACAAAATTTAACAATAATTTAAAAAACGATAATTTGCGTTATGTATTTAGTTTTTCAAATCATGCAATTGTTTCTTCTCAATGGAAAAAAGCAGATACAACATTTTGCAAAACCTAAAATTGTTTCAAAATTGTTCGGGGGTTTTGAGGTTATGGCATTTTGAGGTTATGGGGTTATGGGTTTACGGGGTTATTGGGATTGAGTGGTCAATGGATAGAGGGTTTATTGTGTTTCTGGGCCTATTTTTCGAGGTTATGTAAAATCCTTACGTGATGGGGTTAAATAGACCCCGAATTTGGATTCAGCGACCCCGAAAACATATGATAGACATAGTCAGACTCCAGGAATAATTTTCTCGATTTTTTTTGTGGGGCTGTGTTATATTAAGTCCCTCGGAACTTCTCAGGGGAAAAACACTAGTCAAAAAGTAAGAAGTTAAAAAAATAAAAATACTGTATTTTGTCTTTCTCATTTGAATTATATTTTAAAGCTAATCTTAATAATCTTACGTAATATGTGAACACTTTCTTATGTTTTTAAGAAAAACTGAATTTTCAGACAATTCACAGCTCCTTTTGGCTTCGTAGCTTCTGAATACCAAGAATAACTATATTTTCATAAAATATGAAATAAGTCAACTGACTGCGGTATTATTTTTCGAAAATATTGGTTACACTGGAGCTTCGATATAAAGGACCTTGACATACCGCCTTCCTTTTCGAGAGGCGGCTTTATGTGTCAAGTTTTTCTGGCGTCGTAAACATGTTGACTGCGTTATTATTTGTCGAAAACATTGATTACCCGGAAACTTCAATCTAACCAAGGGCATCATTCGTTGATGATGGGGTCCAAGGTAGTGCTCCCAAAGATTCTAGAGAGTAGCTAATTATTCTCTTCTTCCAACTAGTCGAAATGTTTCACACGGCCCTGATTGTTTACGTCGGGAGATCCATGGCTGTCTACATTTACCTCCAAAGCCAAGTAGGTTATGCCCGTGACCGGCGCTAAATCAAGGTTCCAGTGTACATTCTAAGTCAGCACTATTGTTTTATCCACAAATCGGAAAAAACAGATTGGGGAAATACAAATGTCCCAGAAAAACAAGATTCTCCCTTCCAAAACATCTTTCGAATATTATATATAATTAAATATCTGGTGAAAAATTCATTAGTTACGCTGCGGTCACGAGTTTATGAGTGGTAAATAGAAAAATGAAAAATGAGGTTCCTTGGTACTCTTGTCTTCGCTTCAGCTGTTATCGTTAATTCTATTGGTAATTATACTATTATAATATTATGATTTACCCAGGCGGAAATATTATATATAGTTTATATATAGTGTGAAGTATTATATATAATTTTCATTTGTTTTATACATTTTTTATATAAAACGAATGAATATTATATATAATACTTCACACGGTATATAAACTATATATAATATTTCAGCCTGGGTATGTATAGTTTAAAATTTTTTTTTTTGCAACCTTTGGTTGAGGATTCAACTACTTTTTTGAAAAGTCGTTTTTTTTTGGTGAAACTCAGCGGTTTTTGATCAATAATTGAAATCGTTTAAGGTTGAAATATCTACTATTACATTATTTGTTGAAAATTGATATTTTTCATTTGAAAATAATTCTTTGTCATAGTAGTATAATAAAAAATTATTTTGTTGTTTGAAGGTTGATCTCATTAGCTGAATATTTAATTATTTTGTTCAAAGTTCGTTTTTTTTTGTTTAAAATTAATTCTTCTAACTGGAAATGCAAATGTTCCATTTTTGGTTGGAAATTGATTCTTTTTAGTTAAAATTTGTCTGTTTTTGTAGAAAACAAATCTTCTTGGTATCAAATTTCCTCTTTTTTAGTTAAAAATGCAACGGTAGAAAATTCATATTATCGATTTAAAAATTCAACTGTCTAACTGAAAGTTCGTCTTTTGGCTTGAAAGTTCAACAATTTGAATAAACCTTTTTTTTCTTTCTTGAATGAAAAATCTTTATTTGTTAAAAATTCGTCTTTTATGTTAAAAGTTAATTTTTTACTGAAATTATAACTTTTCCATTTTTGTGTAAAATTGATCGTTTTTAGTTTTTGATTTAAAATTAAAATCATTTTTGGTTGAAATATCTACTATTACATTATTTGTTGAAAACTGATCTTTTTAGGGTTTCGTAGGTCCGGGATGAAACCCTTATAGTTTCGGTCGGGTGTCCGTCCGTCCGTCCCTCGTACAAAAGGGCATATGCGCCAACATATGGCAAAGCCAAAATTTTGTTCGAAATTTTTTTTTTTTTTTCAATATATTTTTTTCCATAATTTTTTTTCCATATTTTTTTTCAACAATTTTTTATCGAAAAATTTGTTTTTCATTTTTTCTCAACAATTTTTTCAAACAATATTTTAAAATTTTTGCAATACATTTTTTTTTTTCATTTTTTCAAAAATTTTGTTCATAAATCTTTTTTCAACAAACTTTTTTTCCAAAAATTTTGTTCCGAAAGTTTTTGGTTCATGAAATTTTTTTTACACAATTTTTTTTACATAATTTTTTTTCAACAATTTTTCATCAAAAAATTTGTTTTCCAATATTTTTTATTTGAAAATTTTTTTTCCAACCAGTTTTTCAAAACATTGTTTCAAACATTTTTTTTCTACAATTTTTTCAAAAACGTTTTTCAACAATTTTTTCAAACAATTTTTTGTAACTTTTTCCAAAACAAATTTTTTCTCAATTTTGTCCACTAATCTTTTTTCAACAAATTTTTTTTTTCAAAAATTTTATTCCGAAAATTTTTGGTTCATGAAATTTTTTTCGCACAATTTTTTTTACATAATTTTTTTTCAACAATTTTTTATCAAAAAATTTGTTTTCCAACACTTTTGATTAAAAAATTTTGTTTCCAACATTTTTTATTAGAAAATTTTTTTTCCAATAATTTTTTCAAAACATTGTTTCAAACATTTTTTTTCTAAAATTTTTTCAAGAACGTTTTTCAAAAATTTTTTCAATAAATTTTTTTCCATAATTTGTTTGTACATCATTTTTTTCAAAAAAAAAAACTTTTTTTATCAAATTTTTTTTTCAAAAATTTTGTTCCGAAAATTTTTGGTTCATGAAATTT
>CAKNYM010052824.1:85873-118045 GCA_932195095.1 Andricus curvator
TTTTTCAAAAATTTTGTTCCGAAAATTTTTGGTTCATGAAATTTTTTCAAACAATTTAAAAAAATTTTTTTTTAATTTTTTTAAAACAATTTTTTGTAACTTAAAAAAAATTTTTTTTTTACATTTTTTCCACAAATATTTTTTCAACAAATTTTTTTTTCAATAATTTTTTCAAAACATTGCTTCCAATATTTTTTTTATAAAATTTTTTCAAGAACGTTTTTCAAAAATTTTTTCAATATATTTTTTTCCATAATTTGTTTCTACATAATTTCTTTTCAAAAAACTTTTTTCAACACATTTTTCTGTTCAAAAATTTTTTCAAACAATTTTTTTAGATTTTTTTTCAAAATTTTTTTCAAAAAATTTTTTGTACCTTTGTACAAACAAATTTTTTTTAAATCTTTTCCACAAATCTTTTTTGAACAAATTTTTTTTTCAAAAATTTTGTTGCGAAAATTTTTGGTTCATGGATTTTTCTTCGCACAATTTTTTTTTAACAATTTTTTATCAAAAAATTTGTTTCCCAACATTTTTGATTAAAAAATGTTGTTTCCAACATTTTTTATTAAAAAATTTGTTTTCCAATAATTTGTTCAAAACTTTGTTTCAAACAAATTTTTTTAAACAAATTGTTTTAAACCAATTTTTTTGTTCACAAATTTTTTCAAACAATTAAAAAAAAATTTTGTTTTAAAATTTTTTAAAACAATTTTTTGTAACTTTTTTGTTCCGAAAATTTTTGGTTCATGAAATTTCTTTTGCACCATTTTTTTTACACAATTTTTTTTCAACAATTTTTTATCAAAAAATTTGTTTTTCAAAATTTTTGATTACAAAATTTTGTTTCAAACATTTTTTATTACAAAATTTTTTTCCCAATAATTTTTTCAAAACATTGTTTCAAACATTTTGTTTCTAAACTTTTTTCAAGAACGTTTTTCAAAAATTTTTTCAATATATTTTTTTTCATAATTTGTTTCTACATCTTTTTTTCCAAAAACTTTTTTTAACAAATTTTTTTTCAACAAATTTTTTCAAACAATTCAAAAAAAAAATTTTTTCAACATTTTTTCAAAACAATTTTTTGTAACTTGTCATTTTTTTCAAATTAATAACAACTGGTAATTATTTAAACAATATTTATAAACAAATTCATTATTTTTTCAACATTATGCGACAAATAGGGACAATTTTTTTTTGCGGAACTCACTAGAAATGTATCGTTAGTGACTCCTAGCAGTAATTTTGTTCAAATTGCTAAAAAATATTAATTTTTTATACAGTTTTTATAAATAAATGCACATTTTGAACATTTTTCCAAGAATAGGTTACATTTTCTGTACGAAATCAACTAAAAATGTATTTCCAATGACTCTTTGCTATGATACTTTGCCAACGGATAAGAAAGGTTAATTGTTTAAACAATTTTTATAAGCAAATGTGAATAAGACATTTCTAGCTTACTTCCCGAAAAAAATAAGGCTATTCCTGCAAAAGTGACCAAAATGTACATTTGTTTATAAAAATTGTTTAAATAATTAACTTTTCTAATCCGTTGGCAAAGTATGCATTTAATGAAAATGTGCATTTATTTATATAAATTGTTTAACAAATTTATATTTTTCATCAATTTGAACAAAATTACAACCAGGAGTCACTAACGATACATTTTTAGTGGGTTCCGCAAAAAAAATCGGCCCTATTCGTGGAATAACGTTGAAAATGTGAATTTGTTTAGCAATATTGTTTAAATAATTACCAGTTGTTGTTAACTTGAAAAAATGACAGCAAGAAGTCATTGGCAAGACATTTTTCTTTAATTCTGCTAAAAAATGGACCCTATTCATTGTGACATACGAAAACTGTGTATTTGTTTATAAAAATTGTTTAAATAATGCTGCCAAGCAGCAGATATTTTTCAAACAATCATAATGAGGCATACATTTCTCTAATATTCTATAAAAAAAGCTGTGAATTTTAAACAACTAATCATAGCGAATCACAAAAAATGGCTTTTGTTCATTAATTTGTTTAAAACATTATAAACAATTTTTTTCTCACTCTAAACTACTGAAAACTATTGCTAGATAGTAATTACACTGACTTAAGCTCTTCTTTAGTCAATTAGCAGATCTTTCAAAAAAAGGCACATCTGAAAAGTTAGAATAAAAATATTGTTTATTTTATTGATAAATAAAAAATTTTAATTTTGCCAAATCGAAATTCCCGCACCGACTCGATATACCCGAAAGTCTTATGGTCATTAAAAAAAAAGCCAAGATCCATTGAAAATTGGGTTGTAGACGGACTTTTTTCTACAAAAAATGCCAGGAAATTCTTCGTTTAAACAAATTATTATTGTTTATAACTGTCTTCTATAGTAATGCGGTTAATTTTCTGAAAATTTCCACTTTTTGTCAATTTTGTACTTAGAGTGAGGTAATAAATAACTTTCTAGCATTATTCTGAGAGAACATTAGTATAAATAATAATAAATTATTAGAAAAATTATTTCTGTTAAATTCGAGGTTAAATTTAATTGATTACTGCCTCGCTGTAATTGAAAAGTTGAAAAAGGTTGAAAACTTCGGAAAAAACCGCGACTTTTTAAATCTACTCTACGAGAAAATGGCTAAAAACAATAATAAATTGTTTAAAGCCATACCACGCTGAAAAACCAGTTCTCGTCAGATCACTGAAGTTAAGCAGCGTTGGGCGCGGTTAGCACTTGGATGGGTGACCATTCGAGAAAACTGAGTGCTGTTGGCACATCGTGGGTGTGGTGAGCCCACACTTGTAGTTATTTACTACAAGTTATCAACCTTGAAACACTACCCGAATCGGGTAGTGTCACGCCTACCCCGAAAGGGAAATGGCTTAATGGTATAATGGTATATGTAAATTTCTAGCTATCAGTATTAAGTAGTATATAATGTATTAGAAACCATTTTTTTTTCGGTGAGAATTAATTTTTTTAATTGAAAATTTATCTATTCCATTTCCAGTTGAAAATATGGCTTTTTAATCAGAATTCAACTACTTGATTGAAAGTTCAACTGATTTCGAAAAATGCAGTTTTTTGTTTTAAAATTCTTCATTTTATAGTTGAAAATTTAAATGTTTTCTTAAAAATTCATTATTTTGGTTAGTAATTAATTTTTCGAACTGAACATTTAACTAGTTCCTTTACTGGTGAAAATTTCTATTTCTTAGTTGAAAATTCCTGCATTTTGTTGGAATTTCATTTTTTTTTTTAGAAAATAAGGATTCTCTCTTGAAAATTAATCTTTCTGGTTGACAACTTAAATCTTGTTTTGAAAATTCAACTATTTGGTTGAAAATTTATGTATTTTCTTAGAAATTCCCTTTTTTGCAGAAAATTAATCTTCTTGGTTGAAAATTCAACTTTATAGTTGAGAAGAAATTAATTATATAAATTAAAAATGTAACTAAAGGTGAACGTCCCAGTAATCGTGTTCTAAGTCCCAGTAATCGTCACGCCAATTTCCTTAGTTTTTATGTAATTTAAATTAATTGAAATTCCATATGAAACAGTTGAATTTTCAACCAAATAATTGAATTTTCAATAAAAAAGATAACTTTTCAACCAAGAAAATTAAATTTCTACTGAAAAAGATGAATTCTTGAAAAAATACATACATTTTTACTCAAATAGTTTAATTTTTAATCAAGAAGGTTCAGTTTTTACAACAACAACAACAACAAAATTTCAACAAACTACGTAAATTTTCAACCAAATAGTTGAATTTTTTAACTAAAAAATATCCATTTTCAACCAAAAATAGAATAGTTCAATTTTCATAAAAAATAAATTTTTTATAAATAAAAACGAATTTTCTACAAAAACGTGGAATTTTTAACCCGGAAATGTGAATTTTCTATAAAAAAGTTCATTTTCAACGAACAAGTTTAATTTTTAACCAAACAGTTGCACTTTTAAACAAAAAAGTAGTTTTTACAGGACTAGACGAATTTTTAAACCAACCAGACAAATTTTCAAGTAAATAATTGAATTTTCAACTCAAATTAATTTTTTAATAAAGAATGAAAAAAAATGTTGACAGAATTATTGAATTTTTAAGAAAATAATTAAATTTTGAACCAAATAATAACAAATATAATATAATGGAATTAAAATAACTACAAAAAAATAAAATAAAAATAAAAAACAGACTGTCATGTGGTCCCGAAATTCGAGATGACTATTCCAATATTTTTCATAAGCTTGTCTAGGCGTCCCGAATTTTCGGGACGACTAGTCTATTCCCTTTTGCAACTCCCCCATTTTCCGGGACGACTAGACCCAACCAATGAAAAAATCAAATTTCATTCGAAGAGGATAAATCTTCAATCAAAAATAGGTGGATTTCCTTATTGGGTACTATTAATTTAGTTCGTATTTGAGTGGAAAAGCGGTTAATGTTGAATGATTTTCTGAAATGTTTAGCCCCCTCCCCCCTGCAAGATAACGTGAGATTTGCTCCGATCAACTTTCCCCACAACCCCAAAATCTTACTAAGATTTCACAAACTTAGGGATCGAACAGACATATAAAATTAATTAACTCTAACCGCTTTTCCACTTAAATACGAACTAAATTAATAGTCCCCAATAATAAAATCCACGCATTTTTGATTGAAGGTTCACCCGCTTCAATTGAAATTTAATTTTTTTATTGGCTGGGCCTAAGCCAATAAAAAAATTAAATTTCATTAAAAACCAGGTATTTAACTGAGTCTAAGATCATCAGCCTCTTAGTACGGAACGCAGGCGCGACGACTTTTGATACTTTGTACTTGCTTCTAAAAATGACCAGACTAGTCTTTTCGGAATTTACCAAGATACCTGACCCTTCACACCAGAGCTCAACAATGCGCAGCGCTGACCTTTCAAGTCATCCGCGTAGCCCTGAATGTACCCTTTCTCATTTAGCTTACGAAGAAGGCAGTTCACTATAATGTACCACAGGAGTGGTAACTCGACACCCGGATGTGGGCATCCCTAAGGCGCTTTCCCCTGACTAGGCCTTCATCCCAATTGGTTTCAAGTCATCTCTGGCGTAACATGATTTATATCCAGCTTACTGACTGGCCTGGCTCGCAACACCTTGAAGCCTCTCGACAGGTGACTTCTGGAGGGGTATTACTGAAGGTACCATGTCCAAGAAGATGCTCACGGCATACCTTCCTTGTTCAAGTTGCTGCACCAATTTTGCCACGACAGCATGGAGCGCAGTTTCGATGGAGCAGCCCGCCTGAAAGGCGTGATGCCCTTTGTACAGAGGGGAGGCTGAAAGATTCTCATTCCTTCTAATGTTTGCCCGAAATAGTTTCTTCAGTCGTGGGGAGTCCACACCCTTTTTGTAAGAGAATTATGTAGACGCCATCCAAAACTGGTGATTTAAAAGGCAAAAGGACCCGATGGCCCATTCCACCTTCTTGATATCAACCACATTTGCGGCAAAATATTAGCCTTCTTTCTTCCCTGGCCCCAGCATTTCTCCTCTTGGTCGGTTTCAGTCCGCTGAGAACCTTGAAGCGTTGTCACTTCCGTAACGTAGTCATTCTTGTCTGAAGCAGCAAGCAGGAAAAAAAATTACTTCATTGATGAAAAGGTGCTCAGTACGTTCTCATGGGTCACAGCCCTCAATCTCAATGGGGCTAGAATGGAGAACCATTTCATCATCGCATTTATCAATGAAATGGCGATCCTACTTCTCAGGATCGCCGTTTTCCCTACTTACTACTATAAAAAATGCAAGAATGAGTACTCCTAATGAGTGGAAAAAAATAAACAAAATAAAATAAATTCACTTTGGTGCCGAAATTCACGACGCGAAAAATGTAAGATTAAAACCCTTTCCAGTCCAGTGGGACATATATGTCCCAGTAGCGTGTTTAAAAATCCATAACTCCGTGAAAAATTTAGATATCTTCATTTTTTTTTCGGCATGAGCTTGAGAAAATCATTCAACAAACGTAAAAAATTTGCCCACTCATGGATCTTGTTGCATGCCAATACTATAACTGCATATCGCATCGCAAATTTGGAATTTTTTTAATTTTTTGTCACGAATGTGTTTTGTTACACAACTCAGATCACCATACCCATACGTTTTTTGGTCGCTGAATCCGAATTTGGGGTCAGTTTTACCCCATCAAGTCAGGATCAAGGTCATTCCAAGGTCAAAGGTCAGAATTAGATAAACTTTTGAATCGGAGAAGAGCTTTCGTAAAAGACGTTTTCGGGGAAAACACAACCCCCAAAATGAATTCAGAGTCTTGTTTAGTGGAGGAGCATCTTCAGAGGATACATAAAAGTAATTTCTGATACGAATAGTGCACCTCAAAAATTTGTAATCCTTTTTTCGGGCATAAGGGGTGGCTTTCCCTCCTAAGGGTAGTTTTCAGTGAATGAAAAATTATGACAATTTTTTTTCGTCATCTGGGACCCTGTCGGACTTCATTTCAAGAGGTTTTATTCCCATGGGGTACGTAGAAAAAACTCGGACTAGAAAGGGTTAATGTAGATTTTCGTGAGTTTGACGAAAAATAGAAGAGCGAGTGGAAGAAAACACAGTTTCTTAGTTTCACTTGCTTTCCCATTCAATTTTAGTTTTGTGAACCATATAATTCATTGAAGATCCAGAACGCTAGAAAGGAAAGGAATTTGGGATCAACGTTTCTCGCTCCTTTATGGTGAATCCACAGACTCGAAGGAGTGAAGAAAATTATGTCCGTGAGTCTCATCTACCATATAAGAGGACCACAGTCCTCGGCTCGAAGCAGAAAAGTGATTTTCTCGCGGCGCGCTTTTCCCCAAATGTCGTCTCGCGATCTTTTCCCCTGCGGAATCGTCCGCTCTTATGGCCACGAGGCGTTTGTTGCGCCTTTCTTGAATTTCGGATAGCGATTTAAGACTTTCAGGATTTTCGCTTACTATCTTGCCTGTAATTGCTTGTCGATATTATACCGCTGCGCGATATGTTATCTTAGGCAGTCACAGCGCCTCAACCTGGAAAGTGGACTTCCATCAGGTGATTCAGTGTTTATTTATCGTTTTCGCCAAACTGGCCATCGTCGAGCCTTATGAGCCCGAGGCGAGCGTCTGGATTTTTTGTCCACGATTTTGTGAAGCCTCGGTGTCTCCAGAATGTTTTTCGATTTCTCGTAAAAGCCCCTCCCATCTTTCTATTTTTAGAATTTTATGTTTTCCTTACATTCATTCTGAACCATCTTGTAGATGTCCCAGTCTGCAGGCAGCTTAGTTCTATTTGCCCTGTTTGACATCGCTCTATTATTTTTACGGAGTTTCTCTAGGTGATGTTCCACCTCTCCGCTCCTTTCCGAGATGAATTTGTACTTTTAGGGCATTTGTTCTCATATAAAGTATCAGAGCTTGTGCCGTAGCTTGTTGGAAATTCCAGGAGCCTACCTTTGAGTTCCTCTTTGTATGGTTTGAAAAGTGTATTCCTGGGACAAGATATATTTGTGATCCAAAAGAACTCCTCGCCAAACACTTACCAGTCCATTATCATGCTTTTCAGTCTTTCTGAGCATAAGGTCAAATCGAGAAGCTTACTCCTGTTTTTAATCTGGAATGTGGGAGTATCACCGCGATTAAGGATCTCCTGCTCAGAAACCGATGTGTGTTCAGTTGAACGTCTTCCTTTGCCGTTGGTCTTTGTACTCCCTCACCCTGTATGATGGTAGTTTGCGTCACAGCCCAACATCATAGGAATCCTATTCTTATCGCAGTGCTGGATTGCAGCCTCAAACTCTCTAGGGGGTGGGGGCTCCTCAGCGTTGCCCGGGAAATAAGCCGAGGTAATATACACCTCTTGTCTTTTTCCGCTTTTGCCCCTGAGTCTCGTCTTAATAACGTTAAGGTCTCTGGAGCTAAGCTTAGATATCAAAATCGCATCCATACCCTTGACAGCTATGCATAGCCTTGTTGTTTTTTCGCGTAGCCCTTTATATATGGGGTCATATACTCCTAAGCCACTAATCAAAGTGTGCATCACAACAGTGCATCAGGGGATAGTTTTCATGAGTTCAATTTTATACAGGGCTGTCCGTGAACATCTCTGATCTAATATGGGAATGTAAGCATGAATGATCCTTATGTCAAGTGGCGTTTAATGCACTGTTGTAGAGCTCGATTCAATCCTTTTTCTGTATAATTAGGGGTTTTGGATTGGGGCAATGCCAGTCTGCACCACTGTCGTACGCCTGATTAGAAGCGCCAATGCGTCTTCGCTGTGGTACATGTTTATCTGCATCATTGAAATTTCCATCTCAGCCATTGATAGACTAATTCGAGCCGTCTGTAGACGCTTCTAACCCCCAACGGAGCCATGTTGGATCACCCGGATGGTTCACCTTGGTTACGTATATTGAAGTATACTCTCTAAGAATCTGTTTATATTTTGGGGTTCTGGAAAGTTAGGCTCCTCACAACTACCGTCGGATCCTCGGGGATACTGGGAATCAGTTCAATCGCTCTGCAGTATCTTTGGAGACACTCAGTCCCTTGGATCTCCACGTTTAGTCCCTCCTTCAGCCTAAACAATGGTGTCTTCACCACCAGCTAATCCCACACCCAGATGTCTGCTGCCTCTACTATGATGGCCCCGACGTGATAAAGATGTCTCCGAATCTGGAGGCGCGCTCTTCTCGAAGTTATGCGTCAATCTCGTTAGAGATTTCCTCCCTGAGAAAGTCCAGCTCCCTGGGTGTTAGAAGAGCTTCAGGATCACTCGATGTGACAACAACTGTCACCAGGGCGTTGTTAACCATTTGTGCGAAAGTAAGGCTTCGTTGTCCTAGACCCCTCGTAAGAAGCCTTGGCTGCTGTATGAGATAGGCCAGACGATACGTAGTTTTGTTTGACATTAATTCCGACTAAAGAAATTATGGTTTTAAAATTGCGGAATTTCGACCTCCACCGGGTCACCTCTACTCTCCTGTTCGTTATCATCATTATCGGTGGAAGGCTCGTCCTGCCTTCGTTGACGCCTAGATTCTCTCACACCTGAGCTTGAAGGTTGAGGTTCGACCTCCATCAGGTCACATCTACTATCCCGTTCGTTGTCATCATCAGCGGTGGAAGGCTCGTCCTGCCTTCGTCTACGCTTGGATGCTCTCACACCTGAGCTTGATTGCTGAGGTTTGACCTCCATCAACTCACCTCTACTCTCCTGTTCGCTGTCATCATTATCGGTGGAAGGTTCGTCCTGCCTTCGTCTACGCTTAGATGCTTTCACACCTGAGCTTGATTGCTGAGGTTTGACCTCCATCGGGTAACCTCTACTCTAATGTTCATTGTTACATATAATCATCATCATCGCTAGACTCAGCTGACTTGCTCTCTGACTGAAGCCCTTCGTCGTCCTCATCTCTCAAAAAGCGTTCTAGTTAGATACTTACTCTGTCGTCAATGTCAACAAAAACGACGAATAGTTTTAGTTTTGAATCACAATGATCCTAATTTAATATTTTGATACGTCTGTGGTATTTTAAATTTTCTAAATTCCAACGACCAAGCTATTCTCTAACTTTTTGGAGTAAGTAGTCTCAAATACTTACATACATAGGCTCGCAATTGTGAAAACCGTATATAATGAAAACATTTATTCCATTAATAAAATTATATATAAGCAATAAAAAATAAGTTGTTAATGTATTATTCATTTATGAACATTAATATTACCGACAATTAGTGTATGAATTTATTCAATGTATGAAAAAATGAATGGGACCTTTTTTGTGGGGAATTTTATGTTCTTCAATTTTTGTAGACGTGGAGTTTTCAAATAAACCATAAATAAATTATTTATAAATAAAAAATCGCTTTTTGAAAGTTGACGCCACTGCCAAAAGATACGCAGACATCGGTGGAGGGGGATAACGAAAACGGTTCCTTATATTGACCCAAAGAACATTTTAAAATCATAATTTTTTTAGTCGGAATTAATGTAAAGAATTACTATTTTTTTGCTCTGCCGCCTGGCCTAAGAGGCGTTATGTGGGCTTTTTTCTGGGCATCGTTACGGGTTTTCCTCTTTACAGAAAGCCCAGTCATCTTTTCTTTAATTGCGTCCCTATTAAGCCGTCCTCCTTTGGCGGTGGGTTAGATCAGAGCCCTAATTATTTTTGTTTGTTTTGACTTTGTCGACCATGATAGTCTCAAGAGTAGCTAGGAAAATAAAGAACATCCCCTGCAAAGCCCCGCTTGCAGGGGGAGGGTCTATATACTGAAGGATTCGACCTAGTATCCCAAAGTCTTTGTTAAGACACCTCCTTTGTGACTCTCCGCCGTGCCTTCTCTACCTTGACGGAGGGTGACGATGCCACTATTTTTCCTGCGTGTTAAGTATTCGGTAGTCCTCAGAAGAACCTATTCTTTTGTATTTTTTCAAATCTTTGAAACAATAGTAGATTACGCGACCAAGTGCTGCCAAATCACGCGGGTTTGCATTCCCACGTTTCGCCCCGTGGCACGTATTTTATTTTTCTTGATGAGAATGTTGAAATTGGCGGCTTGAGTATGAACACGTAATCTTAGTTTTCATCTGTCAACCACGTCCGACGCGACGATGTGAAGTTGCGCATTCCATATAAATATAGTATTTTGTTTTCTTTTGGGTTGGGAGCGCTGGAGAAGAGGAAGGACGGCAGTACTGTTTCATGCTTGCGTACCTCTCTAAAGTATAGCTACAACCAATCACCGATACGAAAATAAATTCACCTGGCAGTCATTCATCTAATCACGAGGACGAAAATAACTTTACATGAGGGTAAATTTATTTTTGTCTCACTGGTCCTGGTTACACTAGCACACTGGGGATAGAGCACTAATTTTGTTCTAAACCACCTAGAGGTCACAAATCTTGACCGAATTGAATAATATTTTTTAGAAATGTTACTAATTGAAATTGGAAAGTACTCACATCGCCCAAATTACATTTTTTTCAATCAATGTTCAGTATTCAGGGATGAGGTTTCATAAGTTTTCTAATTTTAAAAAATTTACTTTGACATTTAGGCGGTGTGAGTCTCTTCGAAATTCAATGAGTAACATTTCTAAAAAAAATTATTCAATTCGGTCAAGATTTGTGACCTCGAGGTAGTTTTGAACATTCCATCCCCAGTGTGCGGCGAGCCTACAGTAGGCCGGCTTACAATAAGTTACCTTAAATGCGAGTGGCCAGATTCGCGTCGGCGCAGAAGTTGCAGGACTCCACGTGTGCGAAAAAGAGCAACTGCCGAAAACGCTTTTGCGCCGACCCAAAACTAAGCCACTCTCGTATTTAAACTAGCTTTTTGTAAGTCGGTAATGCATAATAAAACAACACAATGTGCTGTATATGGTCTTTTTTCAATCCTAGACGACCTGTGTAAACCGCCATGTTCCACGTTCGTGTCAAGAAAACAGAATTATGTTCCTTCGTTTAAAATATTTGACGTTCGCTCCAAAAGAAAGTATCAAATAGTGTCAATAGTGGCCTGAGTCCGAATTCTGGAAGTTATAAGTTTCGGAATTTTCTGATACAATGTTTTATATGAAATTCCGTAATTGTAACTTGAAATTAGGTAATTTGTTACTGAATTTTTCTACGCTTATATAGATTTTCCTAAAATCATAATTTCACGAAATGTATAACAACACCAAACTTCGGAACATGTTTAATAAAATTAAGACATAAATTCTTAATAGTGCACTGATTCTCATTTTCAACTTCTTAAGACAATTACCATATCGTCAGAATAGCCAAAAATCGTAGATTTCGAATATAACATTTCTAAATTACTATTTGTAAAATTTAAAAATTTCATGATGTGTGAGGGAAAGTTGGTTACTGGGGGTGAAGCTAACAGACGACGGCGATCAAATGAGCACTGCCCGCAATAAGCTGGATCGGAAATCTCTTATCGTTAGGTGGAACCCAAAACCGACTAAAGTTTAATTTTATTGCCAATATACCCCATGATCGAGTTTTATTTCATTAGAATTATTTACAATGTCCAGTTTCAATACTTCAGGTATACCCATTTTGCGATTGAGATGAACAATTCACCCCCTGTAGTTCGGAGAGGTATGGTATTAAAAGTCTAAAAATTGGTCGGTAAAATATTATCATACGGAGAAACAAAATCTAAAACTTTTAAAATTGGGACAGTTAATAAATAATGCCCCATGTTTGATTCATTTCGTGAAACAAAAACTTTATAGAAAGTATTATGATTGTGATTGAACGGCGTAAACAAGATCACCTTATTGACAATCCTCTCCTTCGCATAATATGCATATTAAATAAATAAAAGATTTATCTACATTAGACTGTTTGTTCCCATGTTTCAGTTTGCAACGACTGGGATCGTGTCAAGAGAAGGGTCGCTGTAAAGGCAGATTTAAGGAATACTCGAATTGATCCAGCTTGCACGTTTGCAGCCCAACTTCCTATGACTCTGCTATTTATAGATGGACAACTATTTGCATGGTTGGGCCAAGATGGTGACGCTCATAAGTTATATAAGTTTGCTATGTTGTCTCGGAAAAAAACTTGCTACCAGATTGGAGAAGGATTAGCAGATCATTTGTTAGGGCACCGAGTGCCATCGCCGAATCCATCAGAGACGGGATCTCCGCGCTCCTCAAGCCAGAGAGGATCCCCGGTCCACGCAGGCGGAGCGCAACACTGGCAAAACACACAGCACTTTGAGAGCAACTATCAAAGCTCCTCGCCCGGCTCGTACCACCCGACCACCTATATGGATCCGGGCTCCCCCTGGTCACAGAGAAAAAGCAGGGGATTTGGGTGTTTCGGATGTTAGTTTAGGAACACCTTTGCTGGTTTTTCGAAAGATATCGTTTGGCGAATACCATGGGCGATTCAGATAATAAGAAAGGAAGTAGAAGCGAAGCTGAAGCAGTGCACGAAAATATTACAAAAAATTAAAATTACATCAAAAACTTAATTCATTGTGTTTCTCAATGTAATAGTATTAGTCAATTATCATATAAGTCAGTTGTCTCTTATATTTCGTAGTTTATTCCGACCTTAGATGAAAAACGATATTTTAATTGTGATGAGGAAAATATATTATTCAATAAAATGATCTAAATATACGAAAAACATCTACTTTTATTTCTTGCCCTTTGATTTTAAAGAATTCAATTTCAAGTTAAAACAATTAATTTTCGACCAAGAAAAAAAGGTATTTCGAACAAAATAGATAACATTTGCAACCAAAGAGATGAATGTATCATAACAAACAATTAATTCTCAACCAAAAATGTAATAGTTGATATGTTCACTAAAAAAGATTTTTTTTTTCAATCAAAAGACTAATTTTTCGGTCAATAAAGAAGAATAAATCTCCAAAACGTTAAATTTTCAAGCCAAGAAGGCGAGTTTTCAAATAAAGAAAATAATTTTATTTTCAGTGCAAAAATTAAATTTTTAACTAAAAAAAAACAATTTTCAACAAAATAATTTAACTTTCGAAGAAAGAAATTAATTTTCAACTCAAATGATGTATCTTCCACCCAAAAAATTCATTTTCAAACAAATAAAAAAATAAATTGCTACGAAATAGTTGCATTTGCAAACAAATAGTACAATTTTCAACCCTGAATATTACTTTCCTACCAAAGAAGGTACATTTTCATAAAAATACATGCATTTTGAAATAAAGAAAATACATTTTTAACCAGTAATAGAAAAGTTAAATTTTTATTTAGAAAAATAAATTTACCGCCAAAAAATTAATTTTCAACAAAATAGTTAAATTTTTGACACAAGAAATCAATTTTTAACAAAATAAAATAAATCTTCAATGAAATAGTTAAATTTGTAACTATAAAGATGAATTTTTAGCCAAGAAGATTAGGTTTCTACAAAAAAGATCAATTTTCGACAAAAAATAGAACAGATACATTTTCAGTCAAAAAAATTAATTTCTGATTAAAATAAAAATTAATCATCAATTAAAGAAATTAATTCTCAACCAAAACGATAAATTTTCAATTGAGAAGATTAATTTTCCACTGCGAGAAAAGGTAATTTTTAACAAAATACATGAATTCTGAACCAAATATTTGAATTTTTCAGGAATTTTCAACCAAACAATTGAGTGTTAAACTGAAAAAGATAAACTTTCAACCAAACATGGAATAGATAAATTAAATCTCAACCAGAAACAAAATTGAAAAAATATTTAAATTTTGAAAACAAAAGGTTTTTCAACTAAAATCATGAATCATCGAGCAAAAAAATTAATTTTCAACAAAGCAGTTCCAGTTTCAACTAAGTAGTTGGATTTCATTAACCAGCATTTCTTGACTTTGATAGGTTTCTTATTTTAAGCCAAAGGACAACAGATACATACAAAAATTTAAAAGGAAAATTGTAGCTTTTTAAAATACCTATAATCTTTCCTGTGCCCATTTTTTGTATAGTACTTGATATTTTGTTTTTATTTACCAAAAATTCTACGCAAAAATCCTAAAATCAAATTGTGAGCCAAACCAAGGGAAATACGGGAAATGTCGCAAGGAGGAATTTTAGCTTTCGAACAGTCATACAAAATTTTTTTTATTATTTTTTTTTATTCTACAGCCGCATAGTTTTTTAAAGATTCAAAATTAAAAGATGTACGTTGAATGAAATTTAATTTTTTTCTTTAATTAATTTGTTTGAAATTCAGCTATTTAAATTAGAATGTTCCCTTCATGAAAATTCAAAACGAATAATTTGACATTCAAGCATTAAAAATTAGTCAAATCGCCAAAATGAATCCCAAAATACTTGAAATGTTTTAAAAACATTAAATTTCAATTTTAAGTGCTGCAAAATTGTTCCACATTAAATTTAAAAAATGTTTAATTCTTCAGTTATGAATAAGGCTTGTATTCAGAAAAATTAATCCACCAGGAAAAATGTTTAAAAACCAGGAAATGGCCGGAAATTTTTCTTTGAGATTTGTGGGGCCAACCCTGCTTATTATTCAGCTAAAAAGAATTTATTCCCAATTAAACCTCAAAGATTTAAAATTAAAACATTTATTCTGATTTTGTATCGAACCTCCATGAATTATTAAACAAGTTATTTAATTAATACGTTTGAAATTCACTAATTTTAATTTTAAATTGCACGTTCCAAGCTGAATCATTTTGTATTTGAAAATTAAAAATTCTTCTATTATAAATAAGGCTTGCATTTAAAAAATGTAAGTGGCCAGGAAAATTGTTTGAAAATCAGGAACTAACTGAAAATTGAAATTGAATTGGAATTTAACATGATGGACGAGAAAAAAAGGGTCGACTTAAAACCGAATGTGACGAATTTCTGCAAGGTGTCATACCTAGGACTCTGTATGATTTTAATGATTTTAGGTACAGTTCACAAAGGTAAATAACATTATAAGGATAAGAATATACAAACAAAATGTACGTCGGAATCAAATATTTACAAAAATGACGAAAAATGTTATTTCGTACCTACATTTTCCCAAAAAATATTCTTCCTTTTTTTATTTTCCAAGTTCTTTTCGTAAATTAAGGAAGCGCTTACATATTTTTGAATTTTAAACAATTTTTTTTCTACTTTTTACGAATCCTGAAACATGAGCCGTTTTCATACAAGATCCGTAAAAATCCGTGCACAGAGGCTTCGCAAGAAATAGAATAAAATTGTTGTTTGCAACTTAAAGATATGTAGGTTTCCAATGAGAAAACACAGAAAATAAAAGGACATCTACCAGAGACAAGCAACATGCAGTCAAAAAAACCAAACTAAAAAATACAACAAGAGACGAGTGACATGGAATTGAAACACAACGAAATAAAATAACACACAAGTAACAACAAAAGCAAAAAAAAAAGGTGCTGACTCAGGACCGCATCTTTGGTGCCGACTCAGGACCACTACGAATGTTTACAGATTTCATGCTATTACGCTCACGAAACAAATCTGAATGAAAAATCGACTTTATCAGGCGAAAGCACACAGAACACAGAAACCAACGTACTTAATCGATTGAAGTTTTCAGAATATTTACACACCTTTAGCTGCTTCAAAAGAATGGAAGAAAATGGAATTCCGTTTGCACCCCGCTCACGCTATCAAGCCAAAACTGAAGTGACAATTGTCAGCGTAAATTATGTCCATCTCTACCAACCTGTCATACGACTAAATGGTTAAGCCGACACGTTCGCCGTCTCTGAGAAACGCGAGGGTGCCGACTTAACGCACAGTGCCGACTTAGGACCACTCTCCCTATATAGTCCTAAATAAATAAATAAATATTTTTACCAAACAAATAATTGTTGTTTTTCATAATTGATTTAGGAAATATCTTGACTGATCGAATTAGTAATTTTTTACTAATCTTCAGTGGCTCAATATTCGCTAATCAAATTTGTAATATTTCACTAGTAATTACTTGAGTTTTAGCAATTTTGATTCAGAGAGGCAATAAAGTATCTTCTGCTCGAGAAAAAAAGCTATGAAATAAAAATGAACTATGGACACTCAAGTTTATCATTATTCAAGTAAATTCAAGAGCACCACAGCAGGGGCGACAAAATGCCTCCCTGTGGACATCCCGAGTCAACGGTTCCACATAAAGTGGTATCACCCTTCGTCGTTGTTAGGTTCCTGTTGGCCAACATGTGGCAGGTCCATTACACGACTGCTGTAGGTACACCATGTGCAATCATGGCCGCCCTGGTCACCTCTCCGGAGGCGTAGTTGGAGGCTCCTTCGATATCAATAAAGGTTCCAATCGCGAGACTTTTCTGCGACAGTTGTCCTTCGATTAGGTTAACTGCTCCGTATAGTGTTTTTAGTAGGGAAGATGTAACGTTGATGGGACGGAAATCTTTGGATGAAGTATAACCGATCCTGCCTGCTTTCGGAATGAAGACTACTCTTGTACCTCTCCATGCCGTTGGGACGTATCTCAGCGTCAGACTAGCCCTAGCCACTCTCACGAGCGGTCCTGAAATGATATCTCCCGCCCTCTATAAGAAGACTGGATATATGATATCCGGACCAGGAGACTTGTAAGGACTGAAAAACTTCAGGGCCAACCTGACAGTGGAGGGTGTAACAATCTCGTTGGCTAGCCGCTATTTTGGACCCAGCTGGGCCACATGTGGCTTTGGTTGCCTCTGAGCTGTCGCCCCCTTTTCTCCAGATTTTATGAAGCCCAGAAAATGTGCCTTGATCAGGTGAGCCAAGTTCTCCTCTTCGGACGCTGAGTATCCCTCTTCAGGCAATTATAGGGTGCCGAGAATAGAATCCGGATTTCGAGAAAGCACCTTGTCCAGTCTAGCTGTCTCTGCTGCTTTCTTGATGTATGTTCAAAAGTTGCTTTAGCTTTCTTGCTTCGCCTTATGTATTGTACCCCTGTATTCAACCCTCATCGTCGTAAATCAGGTCCATAGTTCATCCGTTTTGCCAGTACCGGCACGTCTAAACTTCTCTCTTGTTTTCCTGCGAAGCTCTTTTAGTTTCCCGTTCCACCAGCGTGTCTCCTCAGCCTTTAGGACTCTTGTGGGTCGAAAATTACTTTCATAAGTAGTATTGATGGCTTCCGTGAAAATGTTGGCTGCCATCTGCAGGATGTCCACGTCTCTAATTGACCTGGGAACCACCGAGAGTGCACTCCATAGTTCCGTGCAAAACTGGTCCCAGTCCATTCTTCTTGGATTTCTGGCCCACTTAGGGGCCACGGGTACAAAGGATTCCAACTCGAACTTTATCTATGCGTGAACTGAGAGAGTGGGTTCGTCTGAGACTCTCCACTTCTTGATATTGTCTATGAAACTAGCGGTACAGAGAGTGATGTCGATGTCGTCCTCCCTGACGGAGTTACGAAACGTCAGGGTACTCCTCGTGTTAAGAATATCTAAATCAGTAGGTATGAAGTATTCCAATAGATCATTAGCAGAAGAGGAAGACTCCTTACCTTGCATTAATCCGCGAGTGTTCTGTGGCTATCGCCATCAGGTCTGTCGAACATAACTCTAGCAGCGGGACAATGTTGGCTCCCTTCGCCAGTATGCAGGCTCTTGGTTTGGCCGTCTTGGGGTCCCTGTAACAAAAACTAGCCCCCCCCCCCCTTAACCCCTCATGGTATCTAAAACTAACCAAGGTTCTTGGATTGGCGAGATACCTGTATGCCTTGCAGCCATGCCCCTCTGCAGAACCGCAGAGGCGCCTCTGCTGTGATGAAACTTAATTTGGGTGATAGTTAAGCCAGGAGCAGTCATTTTAGGTATGTTTCCGGTCTTCCTGTGTCCCGACAGGCCCCTCCTGTCCTTGTCCGGCAACCTTAAAGTTGACCTGTCCAAAGTGCTAAAAAGGCCTGTTGTTGAGGACTGCACTAGCCCTCGTCTGGGACTCAGGAATTTGCACAACAAGGAGGTGCTTGATACCTCCCGCTGTGTCTTCTTCCTGAGGCCTGTCGTGCCTGACAATTCGCTAAGACGCTGTCTTCAGTGAAGGGTTGAATCCCTCCGACCGCCGAAGGACCACAGACGGGTCTTCCAGATTGCCTGGGAACCACCCCGTAGCCCTCACCATCCTCTGGAGCAATTCAACCCCACCTGCTTTTAGGTCTGCGCCTTCCCGGGGACTAGTCTTAGCCACCTTGTTATGTAGCCAAGCTTCAGCCGCTGGATTGGCTGCAAAGGATACGAAGACCCGTCCCTTACAGAAGGAGGTCTCAAATTTCAGCCATTGTTCCGGGGACACTCTTTTGAGCGCCCTCCAGGTGGCCTCCCTGAAGAGCTCAAACTTCTCCGCAGTGAGCAGTGAGTCTGGGTATCTCGTGTCCGCCACCACCACTGTCAGGGGGTTAGTCCTCTGAGCAGCTGTCAGTCCAGCCCCCAACGACTCCCTGTTCGCCAAATGCTGGGCTGTCTTGTGCCTCTTAATAGGATTAGCCCCCCCCCCCCCCCCCGGTGGGATGCCTTCTGAGCTTTTCCATCTCTTTTGATCCTCGGTGCTGGTTGTCGGCATTGTGGTTTTAATGTTCCATTTGTTTACTGGCCTGCTGCGCTTGCCTCCTCAGTTTCCTCATTGGCCACTCCCGTTTCCATAGCCTCATTCAGGGGGCCATCAATGCCTCAGCTCCCGAAGGAGCTGGGGGCACAGCCGCCACCTGAGTTTGGCTAGCCGGAGAGACACTTGGAAGGAAAGGGTTATGTTAGACCCGTTCGAGCCCAACCCCTTTTCCCCCTCCGCCACCTCCCTCCCTCCTTCCTTCAAGTTTTTGTTTTTTGGCGTGTTTATTTTGATCCCACGAGTAGCTAAGGGAATAAAAGGTCCATCCCTGCAGAGCCTTGCATGCAGGGGTAAGACTACTTATTCGGGGAGGTGGTCTGGTGTCCCCGAGTGGCCGTTAGGGCACTTTCATACCCCTAGGTATCAAAGTACCACGGGTACGATCACGCTACACCCATGGCTTAGGGGGGTATCCACATTGAGTGAGACACTCAATGAATACCCGTTCGTAGGTCACCATACCAACGGAGGGCTGTTTTTTGGTCGCTGTGCGGGCCGTAGGTCATTCCCGTCCCGATTCCTAAACTGGATATCGGTCCGTGAGGAACCTCTACCCAGGGATCCAGAAGGCCCGTGTTAGCTAGGCTCTTTCACCCTTCTACCATACTGCAATCATACATACCAGGAGAGCCCGTTTATAGGGATCCTTTCATCCATATCCATACACATTCTGGCCGAGGTCCGCTAGACCCCCTTGTCCCACACGCTTAAGCCTCCCCACCAACGACAAGGTCTTACAGCCCCTAGGAGAGGTGAAAACCATTAAAATGACTTAAAATTGTTACGAAATTGTAAATCTTCTTTCAAATCTATACCCATTTCCGGGTAAAAAATGCGAGAAATCCTAAAATTGTGAATTTAATGACGCAATGATAATCTGAAGAATATATAATTATAATCTGAAATTTTTTGATTTGAAAAATTTTTCAAATACGAATTGTCGACAAAAAATACTAAACCTAAAAAATTGTACCAAATTATGAATCTTCTTTGAAATTTAATTATTTTCGTCTAAAAATACCGAATTCCGATGTAAAAATCCAACATAAACTAACATTGTTGGAAAGCTGTGAATCTTCCTTGAGATATTTGAAATATATTTTCTTTTTAATTAAAAATACCAATTTTCGACGAAAAACACTAACATTATCCAAACTTGTTAATTTCAGAATCTTATTATTCTAATTATATAATAATTTTTGTTCAAGAATGTACCATATAAGATGCCAAAACCCAACCTAAAGTACAAAATTATGAATCTTCCTTAAAATATTAAATATTGTAAATATTCTTTAAAGTCTTTTAATTTCTGATAAAAAAAATTCCAATTATTTTCGACTAAAAACATTAACATAACAGAAATTCAGAATTGTAAATCTTCTTCGAAATTTAATGATTTTTGTTTTAAAATACCAATTAACCTAAAATTGCTCAAAAATTTACGAATCTTCTTTAAAATCTAATGATTTTAGAATCCAAATTTCAATTGCTGACAAAATAGATTAATATACAATCCGAAATTCTTCAAGCTTGTGAATTTTATTAGTTGAAACAAAAATCATTGGATTCAAATCTATTATTTTTTGCTTAAAAATACCAATTTCAGAAGGAACGCACCAACCTAGCCTAAAATTGTTGAAAAATTGTAAATATTCATTGAAATCTAATAATTTTTCAAAATTCTAATTTCGATTCATTGTAATTTACAGAGTCTAAAAAATTCTCATTTTTCTTAACTTTGTTCAAAGACTCAGAAGGCAATCACATTTTATCAGTATGGCCTTGTTATTGTTTTAATAGAGTTAAAAATGTAACATCGCTGCTTCAATTTATTCAACTTTTCTATTTTTCAAGTTTTCAATTTTAACAACATTTTTTAAATATTACATACAGTCCGACTAATCGAATGAGTAATTTTCTACTCATATTTGGTGGCTCACTTTTCGGTTATCAAATCTATGAAATTTTACTAGTTATTAGTTAAATTTTACAAATGTTGATTCATAGAGACCTCAAACTTACTTTTGTATGAGAAGAAAAGCTATAAAATTACAATAACCTTCTTTACGCGAGTAAGTTCATACTTATTCATGTTGATGCTAATTCAAGGCAAATAGTTTTTTAATTTTGCTAAATAATTGCAAATTTATTGAAAATAAGGGAAATATACAAACAAAATTTTGAAAATCGAAAATAGAACTCTGTTTAAAAGTAGCGCATTAGGATCCTTGATATGCATACTTAATTTATAACCCAACCATTATAATTTAAAGGATGTAAAAAATTCTTATTTTTCTTGACTTTCTTCCATCATTAATTAATTCCATCATTAATTTTTTCTATTTTTCACGTTTTCCATTTTTCATTTTGGGCCATCCTAATATACAGTCCTAAATTTTTTTTTCACCAAGCAATTAGTTTTCTACTATTGAATTTGGAAATATCTCACCTACTTAATTAGTAATTCGAGTAGTTTATATTTTATATTTATGTTCGTTCAATGAGTTTTATATGAACATATATTGCCGTTTATGAGAGCATGTGAATGAATATTCAATTACAAAAATCATTTTGTTTTATTTATTATCGTTGTTGCTTAAAAAATTAGAATGAATTTATTCAATTTTATTTCAATGCACTGGATTTATCAACTTTTGATTGCTTTCGAATATTCTTGACGAGAAACATTTAATATTGATAAAAAATCATATATAGGAAATTGACATTCTGATGGACTGGAATCCTTTATGACCATAATATGAGAAATTTACATAAATTGTCAGATTTATTTATTATCGAGAATTTGAATCCTATTGTTAAAAAATTTATTTAATTGTTCTTGAAGATTTATCAATTTAGTTGAATATTCATCTTTTTTATTAAAAATTCAACTTCTTCTTCGAAAGGTAAACTACTTTGTCAAAAATCCATTTTGTTGTTGTTGCAGATTCATCATTTTAGTCCAAATTTCCTCTCTTTGGTTGAGAATTTAAATATTCTGATGAAAATCCGTTTTTTGTTATTGTTTGAGATTTTAAGGTTAAAAAAATATTCAGATTACGAGTATCTTGCTGATTTTTTCGAAATTTTTGACAGTTTCTGTTTGGACAATTTTTAAAACAATTTAATTGTTTATTAACAACAATTTTTTGTAAAATCCTTCTATTGCTCACAAGAATTCAAAACTTGCACGTTATCTATATCAAGGTTAGATCTCTTGAAAGCAAAAAGAAATCTTCCGATCGAATTTCCAACCTATTGATTTGATAAATTGATGAATTTATCGAGTTTCAATATTGTATTTTGAATTTTCAATTCTTAATCTTTGGGTTTCAATTTGCATTTAATTTCGTTTCTGTTAGCAAAGATTCGGTAACACGCAAACAAGAAATAGACGCAGTTCACAGAAAATATAAGGTCATTTATTACGGCCATTTTATACATTAGTCACGTGACCCAGCCAGCCCTGACATCGATATTTTTTGTCCCATATTTAAAAATAAAAGTTAAAATAGAGCGGAAAAAATTTGGGAAAATATTAATAAATATAAAAGGACAGTGTGTGGTAAAGCATAGAGTTGGGGAAGAAAAAAAGTTATTATTGGAATAACAAATATCGACCGGCAATCAAGCGATCTGCATTATCAACAGTGCTGACACCATGGAAATATCAAATATCAATTTGATTATTTGCACCAAACCAGCAAATATTATCAAGTGTAATGTTTGCAACCGATGTTTGCATCATTTTCCTCAAGACATGTGAGCCGGACCCTCAAAAACGTTTCATTGGGAACATTAAAAATTGGGTACAGATTTCTACAGGACGGTCGGTATTTTTGTGAATTTCCTTATTCATTACATTTTTTTCTTCAACATTTCGAGCTAAATGTTTTATACAAACGCAGATTACAGTTTCCTGATGCTTTCCCCAAAGTTTCAATTCGATATCTCATTTTATGTGGACATGAGTTGTTACAAAAAAATTATCGATAATTTAGGTCACGTGACTCATGTATAAGATGGCCTTAAGAGATTATACAAAAAGGTGTTTGCCGTAACGTGATCTAGAAACAACTGACTGTGAACTGAGAGTGAAAAAATTCAATATATGACAGGATTGCCCTAGAATCCTCAACAGATGAACGTTAGAGGCTATAACGAACAGTTATAATGAATAATTCCAACAATTTCCCTTGAGGCAAGATCTAAATTTCAAATTGGTATCTTCAATAGTCCCAGGAGACGAACACACTGTTCATGTTTTGGTTTCGTTCAGGCCTGGGTTAAGACGTCGGCAAGCGTGTTATCAGATGCCACGTGTTCCAAAACCATCTCATCCGACTCCACAGTCTTATGAACAAAATGATGACTAGCCTCCGTGCGCTGTAATTGTCAACTAACAACTTGATTGACTTGTTATCAGACTCTCCAAGCTCCAGTAGAAAACGTCTGATATGAATTCCTTAGTCGCTTCGCTCACCACCATATATTTGGCCTTCTTTGTTGACAAGGCAACCGCACGCTGCTTCCTTGAATCCCAAGCAACTACTCCACCGCTCATAGAGAAAGCATAACCTGTAAACGAGCGCCTATCGCCAATAGATCCTCCCCAATCCGCATCCACATAGCCCACCAGAGGCATGTCTACACGTCTGTAGAATATCCCGTAATCATCCGTGCCTTTTATGTACCGAAGTATCCTCTTCGCTGCATTCCACAAAAGACTAGCCATGTGAGAGATGACCGGGCGTGTTTCCACTGACAGATACAGCAGACATCCGATTCATTCCCGATAAGGAGGTTTCGCACCTTCTGACAAGGACGACGCGTCACCTCTGACGAGCTTCGTACCAAAATCTAAAGGGGTTGATACAAGGTTGCACTCTTCCATCCCAAAACGTTGAAGGATATCTGTAATGTACGTTTTGTAGTTGAAAAAATTTCCTCGTCACTTCTGACAAAGTCCATTTCCAAACAACGTTTGAGATCGCCAATGTCCCTTATTTCGGAAAGATAATTAATTCGCGTACGAATCGTGAAATTTCTTTGAGATTTTCAGACATCACCAGAATGACGTCGACATTAATGACGACAATCACCAAATTTTCCTTCCGGTATCTCAAATAAACACAGGGATCCACTTTCTTTGGACACACACTTGAAGCCCGCAATTCCTTGTCAAATCGCCTGTACCAAGCGCGACCAGCCTGTTTTAGACCGTACAAGGCTTTTATTATAAGACAGACTTTGTTACCTTTAGCCAACTCGTTCAACATGGTCTTGGCTTTGTTGAACAATTGATTCTGATTCCGTTTTTCGTTGATTATATATTCCAGAACATGGAGCGTGAGTCTCATGGAAATCCTTACCATACTGTGAAGAATAACGCTTCGCTACGATCCTGGCTTTTCTCTTTTCCAGGATAACATTCGTGCCATATTTATTACATAATACAAAACGACTATCACCTTCAATGCCTTAGATCTATCCACCAGACTCCACGTGTCCTTCATGAGAATCGAATTCACTTCATCCGCCATGACCGCCATCCATTCGTCTGATTCTCGGCTATCCATTGCTCGAGTGAAAGGAATCTCAGTTAGGAAAGCGAAATGAGTCTCGACTTCGTTTCCACTGCACGTCATCCCATAGATCTTTCTCGGCCTGCCACGAAGTCCTGTGCGTACCAAGCGGGGTCTACCTTGTCTTGTAGCATCACCGGATCATCTGCAGGGAAACCTAGAAAATCCTCAACATCGGACCATCCTTCTTTATTTTCGATGTCGTTAAGTATCTCCAGCCTTCTTCATTGACCTGGTTGCCAGATTCTTTCTTATTAGTAAAATCAATCTCGACAAATGCTTCATTGCCCTCAGCTTCGTTGACATTTTTCGGTGAATTTGTCGACTTTTGAAAATCGTTCTTTTCCGCACGGAAATTTTCGTAGTCCTTGATCGAACGAACAGGAATTTTGTTTAGGAAATTCACGTCTCTTGATATTTCGACTCTTCTTTCTTCTCGCATCCAAACCCTGTATCCTTTCGATTTCAAGCTATATCCCACGAAAATTCCTTTTCTTGATTTTGTCTCGAATTTTCCTTTACCTGGAGATCTATCAAGAACGAAGAATTCACTCCCAAAGCGTTTAAAATTGGCCACATCTGGAGGTTTTCCAAACCAAACCTCGTATGGAATTCTTCCATTTAGCTTACTCGTTGGTGATCAATTGCGGATAAAATTGGCTGTATTGGCAGCTTCCGCGCAGAACGTGGTGGTAATCCTGATTATATTAGTAAGCACTTTGTCATTTCCATCAACGTTCTATTTCGCCTCTCAGCAACGCTGTTTTGCTCTGGATTGCAAGATACAGTCAACCGTTGACAAATCCGTGATTTTGGAGTAGTTCGTCTAAACTTTTATGATCATACTCCTTTCCATTATCAGACTGCAAACATTTTACCTCCTTTCCCTGCTGCATGTCCACCAAAGCTCTAAAAATATCAAATTTATTAATTACCTGATTCTTGTGACTGATAAATTGTACCTCACACCACCTAGATGAATCGTCGATAAAAGTAAAGAAAAAACGCTTCTTTGCATGTGAAGCAACACGCATCGGACTGCAAACGTCAGAGTGAATAAGCTCTCCCACTTCTATCACTCTTTTGGATGCCTTAGGAAAAGGAGAACCATACATCTTCCCCTGGAGACAGAAACTGCATTCGAAACCTTCATTGATGCCCTTGACGTCGATTTCTTGAATAGATCTCGTACTAATAGCCTGACGAAGAGATTGAACATTCGGGTTTCCCATGCGAATATGCCAGTCTTCTAGATAATTTTTCTTCGGAACCCTTTCTGCGACATCTGTTTCGAAAATATTCTGCACTCGGGACCAGTTAAATCTCGGAGAAAATACAAATTGTTTTCACGTTTTGCAGTAACTAACACGTTCCCGTCGCGATTAATAACCTCGGCCTTGGTTTTACTGAACAGAACATCCTTGCACACATGGGATGTGCACCCACTGTAAAAACACCAAGCATCACAATCCACACTATTTTCGGTCTGAAAAAGTTTGACTTCTGGCGTATTCGGTGACGCGAACAGACTCACATTTTCAGCACCCTTCGCGGAAAGTCTATGAGTTTTTTTGCATTCTTGCAGTTTTTTGCCCTATGTCCTATCTCACTGCACTTAAAACGCTTCATTTTCGAATGCTTTTTCGCATTTTCATCTTTATTACCTTTACTATGCTGGTTTTGTTTACTTTTGTTTCCAAATTTTTCCACAGCCATCGCATTCTGTACTGGATTGCGACTTGTTTCTTTTCGCGCATCGAATTCTTCCGAAATTGCGATTCGAAGCGTTTCAAGAGACGGCAATTCGTCACGTGCGACATCGCGCACCGAAAATTCTAGGAGTTTTCCGGCAAGCTGCGCAGAAGCAAAACAGCCAATAAATCCTTACTGATTTCAACTTGCAATTCTGCCAACTAATCCACCGTATCGAAAAAATCCCTAGAATGTTCCTGTGCTTCGTCACCATCTCGCATTTCAAGGACATCAAGTGATTTCCTTTTTTTTTTTTTTTTTTTTTCTGTAGAGGAGGTGAGAATGCATTTACGCACTGAGTGTGGGACTCGACCTAAAAACGGTAATACCGACTAAACTCACCTCCTCTTCCTGCCAACCCATGTCCTCGGAACCGCTTTCGCATTACTTCAAGGACATGGGGTTAAGGCCAGTAAGCCGTACTTCGGCGCCAATCTTATGTCCAGCTTGGACTCTGTTTCGTACCAGATCCAGCCATGATGTACGCATCGTCCTCATTAGTACGACAATACCGCACAGCGGGCTCGTCGGCCTTCGACATCATGGCTGGGTTTGTCTGGTTCCAATTCTCATCTGGGAGGCTTCCTCGATGGGGAGGCCTCCCTAAATGAAAGACACCTCATAGCCCCCGGCAGATGGTCAATCTGGAGATTTCGTTCTTTTGTAGCGCAGAGGTAGCACTGCGGTGTACCTTCGCACGCAGCAGCCCTATGGCCCTCTTTGCCACACCTCCAACACGCTCCTGTCCTATCTGGACCCTCACAGTTTGCCGCCATGTGACCAAAGCCCTGGCAACGGTAACACCGTATCACCTCCGTCTTTTTCCTGACGCGGCAGGACACTCATCCTACCTTCAGCCGCCGGAGCGGTACTGGTCCTCATATTCTTCGCCTGTCGCCTCGAGGTGCCAGCGTCCACGGGACTCAGTGTGGACTCCCTCTCACGCTTCCCAGTATGGGGAGTGGGAGTTTCCATAGTTTCTTCGGTCTGAGTACCGTTTTGGCTGGTCTCTTTCCTCTCAGGTAGCTTCCTCTTCAATTCCGCCATCTCCCTTCCTAAAGCCGTTCCAACGTCATATGATGCAAATGTAAAATAACATTTGGCGTAACCTATTTCGTCATCAATCCTTCGCACTAGTTCCTGCGCTTCGTCCAGTCCATTCCGGATTGGCAAGAACATATTTCTCTTCGTTTCAGAGAATTCCACCATCTTGTTCAACACATCCTTTAATTCTATGATGTACCTATGACTATTATTGACAAATTTTCCCGCCAACAACAAGGATTTCTTCGCAGGTGACTTTTCACTGAACGGAGAACCCTCCACCACGTCTAATTCTCCTCCCAACTCCTCACAAACACTTCGATTTAGATTCTGTAGATTCGCCATCATGTTCCCACGAGTAGATAGGGAAGTATAGGTCCACCCCCGCAGAGCCCCGCATGCGGGGGTAAGGTCTCAATACTCTAGGAGGCGACCTGGTATCCTAGAGACACCGTACGGAAGACAGCAGAAACCCTCGGTACAGGGCCCCCCTATCCGCAACCCGGGGACGCGCCCGGTAGCCTGGTCAAGGGCGCTGGACCCTTAGATTGACGCATGTTCTCCAACTTCGTCCAAATTTCTCGCGCGGATGCACAACCTTTTATTTGCCTAATTTCAGTTGGACTGATTGCAAGCAAAATGTCCGATTGTGCTTTCAGATCAGCTTCTTCCCATCTATTTGCCTCTTGTTGCGATGCTGAATTGCCTTCCACAACCTCGGGTTTAACAGTTCTGCCACTTACATAACCCCGCGCATTGTTCTTGATAAGAATTGCACGCATTTGAAGTTTCCAAGTGCCTTAATTGTCCTGATTGAGCACTTCAAATCTTACACCGGTCGCGTTCATCCTGACGATGCACTTGCGAACCCTTTGCAAACCGAAGCCAACCTCAAAAAAGAAAATCACTTGAGACCACATCTCAACAAAAGTTTCTATTTCTCTTTTTTTCCAAAGCGTTCTGGGCGGATAACCTATTAGCAAAGATTCGGTAACACGCACATATGAAATAGACGCAGTTTACAGAAAGTAGAAAGTGATTTCTTAAGAGAATATAAGAAAAGGTGTTTGCCGTAAGGCGACCTTGAAACAACTGATTGTAAGAGTGAAAAAAATCAATATTTGACAGGGTTGTCCTAGCATCCTCAAAAGATGAATGTTAGAGGTTGGACCAAACAGTCATAATTAATAATTGTAATAGCTTTCAACTTAATTATAATCAGGGTGGCCCCAGAAATCTCAGAGAAAAATTTCCGGTTAGTTTCTGGTTTTAAAACATTGTTCCTGGTAATTTGATGTTTTGAAATAGAAGCCTTTTTTTAATTTGAATCTTTGGGTTATTATGCGGCTTGTCATTTAATTGTAATTTAAATTATTTCTTGAATGTTTTAAAGCCAAATTATTCTGTTTGGACTGTTGACTTTCTTATTTAAATTTCTGAATTTCAAATGAATTAGTTCTAAAATTGTTCAATTTATGAAGGTTCAATATAAAAGTTTCGATTTTCAATGTTGAATATCTGGGACATTATATAGCTGGTCATTCAATTTGAATTCAACTTTTTTCGGCTAAATTATAATCATTTTTCATCATTTTTCAAAGACAATTCTTATTTCTAACTGAAGAATTTTCAATTTCCAAATTAAAGATTCCAAAATAAAGAAATTTTGATTCGTTTAATTCATAAAGGTTCATTATAAAAAATTTTAAAATTTTCAGATTAAATTTTCCAACTCCAATTCAATTTTGATTTCCGGTTAGTTTCTGATTTTCAAGAAAATTATCCTGACCACTTGAATTTTTTAAATAAAAGCGTTATTTATAATTGAAGAATTTTTAAATTCAAAATTATTCAGTTTTGCACGTGAACTTTCTAATTTAAATTATTGAATTTCTAACGTATTAATTAAAAAACTTTTTAAATAATTGATGGGCGTTCAATACAAAATCAGAGTAACATTTTCAACTTCAAATCTAAAATGTTTTTCTAAACCTTAAAAACTAAAGAATTCTTTATTTCCAAATTGAAGAATTCAAAGTGGTAGAATTTTGAATTTTTTTAAATTGAAATTAAATGTTTCATAAAACATTTCAGATTTTACAATTCAAAATTAATGAGTTGACCACTTTTCAATATTTTAATTTCAAATTATTTGGTTTGTAATGTTGACTTTCTCATTTAAATTGCTGAATTTCAAAAGGTCAATTTTAAAAATTGTTTTACTTAACAAGGTTCAGTACAAAAATATCAATTTTCAATCTTTTGGATGTTAGGGAATCTAAACGCTAAACGGTCAGGGAATTTTTGATAAATTGAAGTTGAAGTTAATTCTATCATTTTTTTTGAAAATTCAACAATTTTGTTAAAGTCATTAATTTTGGTTGAAAATTCAACTGTTTGGTTGAAAATTGATCTATTTTGTTAGAAATTGCATCTTTTTTGTTAAAAATTAGAACTGTTTGGTTAAAAATTATTCCGGCTTGGTTAAGGATTCAACTATTTTGTGGATAATTCGTCTTTTTTTGGTTGAATTCAACTGTTTTCGTTTTAAAATAAAAATATTTTGCGATTGAAGTATGTATCAATTATTACATTTTTCGTTGAGAATGCATCTTTTTTATCGAAAATTCAACTACTTAGTTGCGAGTGGAACTACTTTGTTAAAAAATTCATTTTTTTGTGAAAATTTAACTATTAGGTAAAAAATCCTGTGAAAATTCGAATATTTGGTTTAAAATTCACGTATTTTGTTAGAAATTATCTTTTTTCTGTAGAAAATTGATCTTCTTGATTGAAAATTTATCTTTTTGATTGAAAATTCATTTCTTTCATTAAAAATTAATTCTTTTTAACTGAAAATTTATTTGTTCCATTTTTTGTAAAAAATTGATCTTTTTCTAGAAATGCAATCCTCTTGGCTGAAAATTTATCTATATGGTTGAATATTCAACTGTTTCGTTCAAAATTTATTTTATTTGGTTAAAAATAAAATTTTTACTGGAAATTTAACTATTCTATTTTAAGTTGAAAATTTATCTGTTTCGGGTGAAAATTCAACTATTTGGTTAAAAAGTCGTTTTCTTTTTATTTAAATTTTATTTTTTTAAATAAAAAATTAACTTTTCTATTTTTGGTTAAAAAATTTTATTTAAAATTCATATATTTTGTTGAAAATTTGGCTTTTTTGTTAGCAGAATAATCTTTTGAGTTGGAAGTTCAACTATTTGTTTAAAAATTTAACTATTTCTTCGAGAATTTTTGTTATTTGTTTGAAAATTAATCTTTTACTGGAAATTTAACTAGGTATTCTATTTTTTGCCAAAAATTTTTGTTGACAAATTTTTTTTTTTAGTGGAAAATTATCGAGTACAAAATTCTACTATTTACTTAAAAATTCATTTTTTTGATATTGAAGATACATCATTTGAGTTAAAAATTAATTTCTTTGGTTGAAAGTTGTACTATTTTGTTGAAAATTCGTTTATTTTTGGTTGAAATAGTATTTTTTAAACATTTTACTTATTCTATTTTTGTTTACATTTTCTTTTAGTTGATAATTTATGTATTTTGTTGAAAACTCGCCTTTTTGGCTTGAAAATTCAATTTTTTGGACGAGATATTTTTTCCTTATTGACTGAAAAATATTTCTTGGTTAAAAACTCTTTTGTTGAAAATTCCTCTTTTCGGTTTGAAAATAATTTTTGTAATTGTATCTTCATGCAGATGCTCTCATATACTGGAATCTATGTTCATATTTCTGTTGAGATACAACACTTGTCTTTTCTTAATTCGATTTTTTTTATTTAATTAAACTGTTAGAGAAATTACCATAAATGAATCTATCATGTTCTGTTCGCTTAGTTGTAGTTGAATCAAAAGGGCAAGAAATAAAAGCAGATATTTTTTATATATTGAGATCATTTTATTATATAATATAAACTCCAAGTCCTATATAATAACAGTTTCAGGGTTTGCCTCGGACTGGCCTTGTTAATGAATCGGTACCCTCGAAACGTAAACAGTCAGGGTCGCCTGAACCGTTTCCATTTGGAATGCATAATATTGCGCAATATACTCGACTGAGTACTCGCGCAATACGGCCCTACCGGGTTCAACATCTATGGGACCTAAAGAGTATCTTCCTCATTACACTTAATATATCGTTTTTCATCTAAAGTCGGATTAAATATTATTATTATTATTAACGGCAGTAGAGGCAAAGCCTCTACTGCCGTTTCTTATCCGGATCGTCCATGGTATCCACAAACAGATATCTTTCGCAAAGCCAGCAAAGATAATCATTGTCTGTATTATCATAAATGTTGCGTTATCTTTTCTGTGCATGTCACTTAATCAATGTCTGTATTATCATAAACCTTTGGATGTTTTTTCTGTCATTGTCACTTAATCAGTGTCCGTATTGTCATAACCGTTTCGCTGTCTCTTCTGTCATTGTCACTCAATCAAAGGCCGTATTAGTATAAACGTTTTGCTGTCTTTTCTGTCATTTTCACTTAACCAATGTCCGTATTATTATAAACCTTTCGCTGTCTTTACTGTGCATGTCACTTAATCAATGTCCGTATCATCATAAACGTTTCGCTGCATTTTCTGTGCATATCACTTAATCAATGTCCGTATCATCATAAACGTTTCGCTGTCTTTTCTGTGCATGTCACTTAATCAGTG
>CAKNYM010052824.1:118055-158619 GCA_932195095.1 Andricus curvator
GTATTATCATAAACGTTTCACTGTCTTTTCTGTCATTGTCACTTGATCAATGTCCGTATTATCATAAACGTTTCGCTGTCTTTTCTGTGCACGTCACTTAATCAATGTCCGTATTGTCATAAACGTTTCGCTGCCTCTTCTGTGCATGTCACTTAATCAATATTCGTATTATCATAAACGTGTCACTGTCTTTTCTGTCATTGTCACTTAATGAATGTTTGTATTATCATAAGCGTTTCGCTGTCTTTTCTGTGAATATTGATATTGAGATTCAGATTGAGGGGAGCCAGGGCGGGTCCGTACGGAGCCAACGGGCGTCGTGTATGCATGCCCGTTCATAATCGCCGGTGGCACTGGATGATCTATCAAATTATCTGCTATACCTTGTCCAAAATGGTTGCAGAGAATCTTCAGGCCAACATGCGTTTGCCGATATAATCTACGAGCCATATGATGTTGTTCCACCCATGCAAATATTTTATTCGCCTTTACTAAAAACTTGAAAGGAAGTGGGGGTAGATGTAGGCAATACATATCCGTTCGTAGATGCAAGAAATCTATTTGGGCCCATGTGGCCGTCCTTGTGGTGACACCTGTCCAGCCGGCGAAAACTGAAACATTGGAACAAAGATTCTAATGTGGATAAATCTTGTATTTATGTGATATGCATATTATGCAAAGGAGGATCGTCACTACAGTGATCTTGAAATTTCAAGTAAAATGATAAATATTTAACTGGAATGATCGATTCCAGTGTAATAATGTAATAATTGTAACAACTATAAATTCACGAAATAATAAATTGAAAAACAAATCAGGGTTGACCTGCGAAATTACGTGAGGTGTTTTTCTGAAATGTTTTGCCCACCTCCCCCTGCAAGATATCGTGAGATTTTCTCTGACCCCCACCACCACAAAATCTTACTGAGATTTTATAAACTTAGGGAATGAACATAAATATAAAATATAAACTCTTTTAATTAAATAAACAACGAATGTTTTAAAAACAATAAGTAGTTTTACAAAAGTTCAATTTTATCATTTCTTCAGGGTCTAAAGTATTAAAACTAAAATTCAATGTTCATTTGCACTATTATTCATCAGTCTATAAATGATAAAGATTCCTGTTTATTTCTCGTGGCCTTCACAGTCTTTCTCCTATAACCTCTTTTCCCCTTTTTCCCCTTTTTCCCGTTTTTCCACTTAACCCATGTGTGTACCTAGGGTGGTCCAAAAAAATTTTTTTCGAATTTTTATGGGGACATCCCCCAAATTTGCTCGAATCCACCCAAAAATAAATCCATTTTTTTTTTTTTGAAAAAAATGATATTTAGGGGTGGCGCAAGCCCCATGAAGTTTAACATGTATTTCCCATAAGAAAAAAAGACGTTTTTGTAAATCTTATTCAGAATCCTCAATATTATCTCTATCGAGTTGAAACTCAACATTTCTCTTCACAACTAGCCATAGAATACGAATAAAATATAACTTTTCAAATATCACCCCCATAAGTCTGTTTTATAGGGTCCCAAAGAAACCCCATAAGTGAAAAAATGGGTTTTGCGAGTTTTTGGCGCTAATTATGATTTTTTTGCGGTTTTTTTAATGCTAATTGTTTCTAATACATAAAATATTACTTTATACTGAAAATTAGATATTTTCATGAATTGTTTAAACAATTTATTATTGTTTTTAGCAATTTTCTCATAGAATGGAGTCAGAAAGACGCGGTTTTTTCATAAATTTTCCATTTGATGTCCAATTTTTGATTAGAGGGAAGTTATAGTTCATCAGTGTTAACAATAGTGATTGTTCAAACAATTTATTTTAATGATTAATAATATTATATTTGAATAAAGCTAGAAAGATGGGGATTTTTTTTAAATTTCTGGCTTTTTGTCCAATTTGCATCTCTAGTGAAGTAATAATAAATTCAAGTTAACAAAATAATTGTTTAAACAATTTATTATAATTATTAATAATATTATATTTGAATAATGCTGAAAAGATGCAGTTTTTTTTTTATTTCTGGTTGTTTGTCCACTTTTCATCCGGAGTGAAGTAATAATGAATTCAAGTTAAGAAAATAATTGTATAAACAATTTATCATAATTATTAATAATATTATAATTTAATAATGCTAGAAAGATGCGTTTTTTTTTAATTTCTGGCTTTTTGTTTAATTTTCATTTGGAGTGAAGTAATGATGAATTCAAGTTAACAAAATAATTGTTTAAACAATTTATTTTTATTGTTGATAATATTCTCTTTGCTTAATCGGTAGAATGTTGCGGTTTTTTCTGAAATTTTCAACTGTTGGTTCATTTTGTTATTAGGCGTGACTTGATAATTAATTAGATTTAGCAGAAATGATTGTTTAAACAAATTATTATTGTTCATGACTATCTTCATCTATATCGATTGCGCCTGATAGTTGTGGTTTTTGGCAATTTCCACCTTTCTGTCCTTTTTTCACTTAGTAAGGTAATAATTAATTAAAGTTAACATAAATGTTGTTTAAACAATTTAATATTGTTTATAACTATTTTTTCTCAGATAAGTGCTAGAAAGTGGCGGTTCTTTCTAAAATCTTTCACTTTGCATCGCCTTTTTATGTATGAACAAGTAATAAGTCAAGCATAACAAAAATGATTTTAGAAAGGTATTGTTGTTTTAAGTGAATCATTTTTGCTCTTTTCCAAATGTTCGAAAAAATTAATTTGAAGAAAAAAAACTATTTTACACAAGAGGCAAAAACAAAGAATAGAATACTTAGGAATAGGTGGAAGAACTAGGTCTTTAAATGAATTGTAAAAGTTTTTTTTTTATCACAACAAGAAGTTTATTGCAAAGCGTAAAAGAAAAACTTGGAATTGCAAATCTCTAATGTTTATATATTAATTGTTAGTAATTAGGCAGGCGAAGCAAGGTGAAAGATTTTAGAAAAAATCGCCACTTTCTAGCACTTATCTGAGAAAAGATAGTTATAAACAATATTAAATTGTTTGAACAACTTTTCTGTAAACTTTAATTAATTGTTACCTCACAAAGTGAAAAAAGGACAGAAAGGTAAAAATTTCCGTAAAACCGAAACTTTCAGGCGCAATCTATATAGATGAAGATAGTCATAAACAATAATAATTTGTTTAAACAATTATTTTTGCTAAATCTAATTAATTATCAAGTCACGCCTGATAAAAAATAAACAAACAGTTGAAAATTTCAGAAAAAACCGCAACATTCTACCGATTAAGCAAAGAGAATATTATCAACAATGATAATAAATTGTTTAAACAATTATTTCATCAACTTGAATTTATTATTACTTCGCTCCAAATGAAAATTAAACAAAAAGCCAGAAATTAAAAAAAAAACCGCATCTTTCTAGCATTATTCAATTATAATATTATTAATAAGTATAATAAATTGTTTAAACAATGATTTCGTTAACTTGAATTCATTATTACTTCACTCCGAAAGAAAAGTGGACAAAAAACCAGAAATTTCAAAAAAAAACTCATCTTTTCAGCATTATTCAAATATAATATTATTAATCATTATAATAAATTGTTTAAACAATCATTTTGTTAAGTTGAATTTATTATTACTTCACTAAAGATGAAAATTGGACAAAAAGCCAGAAATTAAAAAAAAAATCCTCATCTTTCTAGCATTATTCCAATATAATATTATTAATAATTATGATAAATTGTTTAAACAATCACTATTGTTAACATTGATGAACTATCACTTCCCTCTAATTGAAAATTGGACATCAAATGGAAAATTTGTGAAAAAACCGCGTCTTTCTAACTACATTCTATGAGAACATTACTCAAAACAATAATAAATTGTTTAAACAATTCATGAAAATATCTAATTTTCAGTATAAAGTAATATTTTATGTATTAGAAACAATTAGCATTAAAAAAACCGCAAAAAAATCATAATTAGCGCCAAAAACTCGCAAAACCCATTTTTTCACTTATGGGGTTTCTTTGGGACCCTATAAAACAGACTTATGGTGTTGGTTTTTGAAAAGTGATATTTTATTCGTATTCCATGGCTAATTGTGAAGAGAAATGTTGAGTTTCAACTCGATTGAGATAATATTGAGGAGTCTGAATAAGATTTACAAAAACGTCTTTTTTCTTATGGGAAATACATGTTAAACTTCATGGGGCTTGGGCCACCCCTAAATATCATTTTTTTTCAAAACAAAAAAGATGGATTTATTTTTGGGTGGATTCGAAAAAATTTGGGGGGTGTCCCGATAAAAATTCAAAAAAAAATTTCAAATGCATTTTTGGACCACCCTAGTGTACACCCAACTTTAGTCTGTTTGTTACACACCCTGAATACCCGGTTGCCCACCTTCCTTTATTCAATTTTTCAAATAATTATGAAATTTGAATCGTTTTATTGTTGTTTATTCCAATGAATAATAAAATTGAGTGCCAAAGGCACAAAACTCTTTAAGGCGCTTCAAACGAGTCAGTTTTTAGAAAAACACCAAATACGGCTTAAGGATGGATTTTTTTACGTAATATTGTTACCACATAATCTGACGGCTTATATATGTGCATGACTAGAGCCCTTTTTTCAAACAATAGTCTTGTTGTTGTTGTTTTTTGTTTATTAACTGAAACGCACTTTGAAACGGTGAGCGCCTGTTTTCGGTTCACCATGGGTACACTCCAGGCGCAGAAAATTCATCATATTTTCAATTAACAAAAAAAAACAACAATAAGACCATCTTAATTAATTTCTTCTGGAGAAAGAACTTCTGATCTCCGGTCAGGTGCTTTCCCATTAAGCTACTAGAGAGATCGAGAGAAGAAAGCACCTGACCAGAAATCAGAAGTTCTGTGTTTCGACTTCCAGCGGAGCGAAAAGACAAGATCTTTTTTCAGAAAAAAATCAATTAAATATTACATAAAACAATTCATCCTTGTAACCGTATTTTGTATTATTCTAAAAACCTACTCGTTTGAAGCACCTAAACAACTTTAAAGCTTTACAAAACAGTGTACTGTGCGTCGGATTGCAAGTCGTGTCACTGCACACGGAATGTTACGAATAATTAATTATTAATTGAATAAGTTATTATTAATTTTATTATTACTCAATAAATTTCACGTGCATAAATCAAATAACGTAATAAGAAATTAATAATCCACTCAAAGTTGAATTTTTCATGACTGGATATCCGGGCACCCTGGGTGTGTCCGGGAGACGTATGTATACATACTTTGAAGTCGATTCCTTTTGCAAAAAAAATCCTAAATGAATTCTAAATAAACCTTTTGTTTATAATTGATCTAAATAACAACGATTCTGAGATTGTGTGAGTTATCAAATAAAAAAGTTATTAGCGAGCGGCACCTTCTGAAGTTGTAGTGACCTTCTTTGGTCAGCCATGTCCTTAAATATCATATGATTTGTTAGATCTCCTGACATTTTGAAAATTTTCGATATTTTAGAAATTTAAGAAATTTTGGTAATTTTATATATTTTGAAAATTTGAGAAGCTTCTATAATTTTAGAAATTTTGACAATTTTATGAATTTAGAACATTGCAGAGATTTGAGAAATTCTTATAATTTTAGAGATTTGAATAATTTTAGAAATGTGAAATTTTTGAACATTTTGAACATTTTACTGATTTTAGAAATTTTGACAAAATTAAAAAATTTTTGGACATTTCAGAAATTATGATAATTTTAGAAACTTGAATGATTTTAGAAATTTTGAACATTTCATAAAATTCAGAAATATTAGAAATTTTGATAAGTTTAAAAACTTTGAATATTTAACAAATTTTAGAAAATTTGACAAATTTAAAAAAATTTTAGAAAATTGAATATTTGATAAAATTCAAAATTTTTGTGATTTTTATAAATTCAGAAATTTTTAACATTTTAGAAATTTTTAACATCTCGGAAATTTTGAAAATATACGGAAATTTAGGTGATCCAAAAATTTTCAAAATGTTTGGAAAGTTTCGGTACCACAGTTTTTGCGCTGAGGGGATCAATTAACTCAAAATGCATTGATTTTCAGAAGACAATTATTATCTGATTTCAACTTTTTTTCCTTGAAATGAAAGCTAATCACATTTGGCATCGAACTGTCCTGGCCGATTTTTAAATTTCTGTTTATTTAATAAAAAAAAATGAAAAAAAAATTTGTCTTTTGAAGTATACCGGTTTTTGAAAAATGCTTTGATTCAATCAAAAATACCTAAAAAACTGAGAGAAACTTTCCAAAAAAGATGTCCAATAGCAATGCAATGGTTAAAAAAAATTATTGAATTTGTTATAAACAAATAAGTGAATGAAAATGGTTTCGCGGGGATTGGCGGCGATACGTCACTTGATTCGCACTCCATTTGAACAATTGATGGACAAAAAGAGTGTTTTGATTAAATTAATAAAAGTTAATAAATAATTGGTTATTTTACAAGCAATTTTTATAAACAAATATCCATATCAGGTATTTTTGATGCAATAAATAAAGTTTTTTCTATGGAATCGATCATATATTACTTGGAAATAAAACCTAAGTATCATATTTGGTCACCAAATAAAATTTTATAATTGTTTAAACTACCTTAATTAACAAATGCACTATTTGGCTATTTTTGGAGGTACAAACTTTATTTTTTAGATAAAATTAACTGTAAATAACTAACTTCTAAATTTTCAAGAACATTTTGATGACAGTTAACAATTTATTATTGTAAACAACAATTGTTTGATAAAATTTTTATTATTTCATGTATTTATAAATAAAATACCGCTTTTTTCACGGAATTAACAGCCAGTTATTTAGCAATGATTTTTTTCTATGAATCGATAACATTTCATAATTGTTTAAACAAACTTAATTAACAAATGCATTATTTGGCTATTTTTCAGCATTTAAACTTGTTTTTTTTTTGTGTAATCAACTGTTAATAACACATTTTTTTACTTTCCACATACAATTCTGCTGTTTCGAGACAACTTTCGTGCAACATGTTTGTATCGATTGGTTTGCCACATGTGGATTGTTATTGAACTATCAAAAAAAGTCAAAAAATGTATTATTAACAGTTGATTACACAAAAAAAAACAAGCTTAAATGCTGAAAAATAGCCAAATAATGCATTTGTTAATTAAGTTTGGTTGAATAATTATCAAATGTTATCGATTCATAGCAAAACATCATTGATAAATAACTGGCTGTTAATTCCGTGAAAAAAGCGGTATTTTATTTATAAATACATGAAATATTGAAAATTTTATTAAACAATTATTGTTTACAATAATAAATTGTCCACTGTCATCAAAATGTTCTTAAAAACGTAGATCTTAGTTATTTACAGTTAATTGCGTCGAAAAAATCAATATTGTACCTCCTAAAATAGTCAAATAGTGCATTTGTTAATTAAGGTAGTTTAAACAATTATTAACTTTTATTTGGTGACCAAATATGATACTTAGGTTTTATTTGCAAGTAATATATGATTCATTCCATAGAAAAAACATTATTTATTCCATCAAAAATACCTGATATGGATATTTTTTTATAAAAATTGCTTTTAAAATAACAGATTATTTATTAACTTTTATGAATGCAACTAAAAAACTCTTTTTGTCCATAAATTGTTCAAATTTAGGGCGAATCAAGTGACGAATCACCGCCAATACCCCTGAAACCATTTTCATTCACTTATTTGTTTATAACAAATTCAATAAATTTGTCAACATTTTCATTGCTATTGGACATCTTTTTTGAAAGTTTTTTTCAGTTTTCTAGGTATTTTTGATTGAATCAAAGCATTTATTAAAAACCAGTATACTTCAAAATTCAAATTTGTTTTCATTTTTGTTATTAAATAAACAAAAAAATAAACAAAGGGTTAAATAAAGAATGTTATCTTTATTATATCATATTTATTATTATTTGGCTCCAAATTTTATCATTTTGTTGAAAATTCAACAATTTCGTTAATATTTTTTCTTTATTCATTAAAAAATTGTTTTTGGCTTATAATTCAACTATTTTCTGAAAAATTTGTCTTTTTGGTGTTTAAAAATTCGTCTCTTTTTGTAGAAACTTCATTTTTTTTTTTTTTTTTTTTCATTGAAAGTGCAACTGTTTGGTTAAAAATTAAACTGGCTCGGTTGAAAATTCACTTTTTTCATTGAAAATTAATTTTTTAACTTTAAATTTAACTATTCCATTCTTGGCTGTATCTCTTTAATTGTAAATTCAAATATTTGGTTGAAAATTCAATTATTTGATTAAAAATTGATCTCTCCTGGAATATATTTCATCTTTCATCATGCGAGTTAAATTATTCAGCCAAAAAGAATAATTTCCTGTCAAAACAGACAAATTTTCAACAAAATATATTTGAGTTTTCATCAAAGCAGTTAAATTTTCATTCAAAAGAGATACAAAATAGTTTATGTTTTTATTTTATTTTTTTTTCAAGTTTTATGTTTATTATTTTTATGTTTGGCAAGGAAATTGGCGTCACGATTACTGGGACGTTTAGCTTAGTTATATTGTTAATTAAAAAAATTGATTTATTACCTCCTCGAAAAAAAAAATTTCAACAAACTAGTTAAATTTACAAGCATTGAGACGAATTTTCAACTATAAAGTTGAATTTTTAACAAAAACTTGAATTTTTAACTAATAAGATAAATTCTTAATTCGAAAATGAATTTTTAAGTAAAATTATGCATTTTCAACCACAAAATGAATTTTATAACAAAGTAGATCAACAAAGTAGTTGAACTTTCAACAAATAAGATTAATTTTCTACCAAAAAAGACGAATTTTTAACAAAATATATCAATTTTCAACCAAATAGTTGAATTTTCAAAAAAATAGTTCAGTTTCAAACCAAAAAGATGAATTTTCAACTACGAATGATAAATTTTCACCATTGAGTGAACTAGGTAAATTTTCAGTGAAAAAAATTAATTATCACCAAAAAAAACTGATGGCAGATTTTCGAAAACCACTCATCGCTTATTTTCATAAATAACAAAATGAAAATTCGACTTTTTAATCGCAAAGCTATTAAACTTAAGCTTTCTTTTGAGATAAAAAAAAAAGAAAAAAATATATCTTTTCTTCAAAAAAACTGAAATTTGTTTTTGACACTCATTTTTGAAGGTCAAATATTTCTTTTTGAAAAAAATGCTGATAATAATAGAATGGGCGTGAAAAAACCTATTAAAAATGTGACATTTCAACCAAAAAACATCAAATTTGTGTCAAGGGAGATGAATTTTAAAACTAAAAAGACGAATTTTCGACAAAATTGTTGAATTTTCAACTATAAACGATCAATTTCACACCAAAAAATAAAAAGTTGAATTTTCAAGAAAAAAAATAACTTTGAACAAAAAAGACTAATTTTTAACAAATAAAGATTCTTTGGTCAAGAAAGAAAAAAAGGTTTATTCAAATTGTTGAAAATTCAAGCCAAAAGACGATTTTTCTGTAAAACAGTTAAATTTTCAAACCGATAATATGAATTTTCAATCGTTGTATTTTTTACCAAAAAAGAGAAAATTTCGCACAGTTTCAGTTCAAAAAATTAATTTTAAACCAAAAGACAAAAAATTTCAACAAAATAATTAAATTTTCAACTAATGAGATGAACCAGAAAAAAAAGTGTTTTACATAGTAGTATCTTCTATTCAAGAAGTTGAATTATTAAATAAAAAATTGATACTTTTACCAAGTAATGTAATAGCAGATATTTTAACCAAAAAAATATTTCAATTTTAAATCAAAAACCGTTGAATTTATGTTATATTCTCAATAAAAAAAACTCAACTTTTAACATAAAAGACGAATTTTTAACAAATAAAGATTTTTCAGTTAAGAAAGCAAAGAAAAAGTTTATTCAAATTGTTGAATTTTCAAGACAAAAGACGAATTTTCCGTAAAACAGTTGAATTTTTGAACCGATAATATGAATTTCCAACCCTTGCACTTGTAACCAAAAAAAAAGGAAATTTCATACCAAGAAGATTAATTTGCTTCTAAAAAAGACGAAATTTCAACTAAAAAAATCAATTTCCAACCGAAAATGAAAAATTTACATTTTCAGTTCAGAAAATTAATTTTAAATTAAACGAAGAAAAAATTTCAACAAAATAATTAAATCTTCAACTAATTGGATGAACCTTCAACAAACAAAATAATTTTTTTAACACAGTAGTAATTTTTTCCCAAGAAGTTGAATTATTAAATAAAAAAGATAAATGTAATACTAGATATTTTAACCAAAAATAATTTTCATTTCAAATCAAAACCCGTTGAATTCAACCAAAAAAGACGACTTTAAAAAAAAAAAAATTTGAATCCTGAACCAAAGTTTGCCCCCAAAAAATTAAAAACTATACACAAATCATAATATTATTATTGTCTATTTACCAACAGAATTAACGATAATAGCTGAAGCGAACACAAGAGTGCCAAGGAACCTCATTTTTAGCTAATACTCAGAAACTCCTAACCGGAGTGTAAATGATGCATTTTTTACCAAATATTTGATTATATATACCATTTGTAAGATGTTTCGGAGGGGGAATCTTATTTTTCGATGATATTTGTATTTCCTCAGTCTGTTTTTTTTTTTTTATTTGAAGGCAAAAAAATAGTGCTGATTCACAATGTACACTGGAACCTTGATGTACTGCCGGTCACAGACGTGGCCTAGTTAGCGTACTACTTGGCCTACTTGGTCCGAAAATGTATTGGAAAACTTTTTTACGAATTTTAATGCATATCGCCCGAAAATTTCTTCGAATTCACAAAAAAATTAATCCGTTTTTTTTGTTTTGAACAAAATGATATTTAGAGGTGACGCACAGTGTCGAAAAGTGAAAAAAATTCCAGCCACGCGGCATTTTAGATGATATTGCCTTGGAACTTTTTTGATTCTCTTCTATATGATTTGTATTTAGACGCCTCGGTGCGGAAATTCGGAATTCCATCAAGGTTTTTTTTTATACCAGTGCAAAGTCATGTGCTCCATGAATATGCAGGCGAATGGCTCACAACCCAAATGAATGCAATATAAACATATGTAAATACACAAACACACACACACACATACACACATATAATATATATATATATATATATATATATATATACGGGGTGTCCAAAAAGTTCCGGGTCACCCCAGTAAGTCCCAAGAAATAACTATTTCCGAAGAGGTTAAGGTCATTCCTGTAGTAACTTTGAACGAGGAATCCAATGAAGACCTTGGTTTTGACTTTAAGCTTATCCTTCAAGGTCATTTCAAGGTCACCTTTTTTTAAAATGGGAACTCCTATTTTTGACAACGGCAATCGAAGGAGCGGGAAATTTTACGTACAAACATGTACTCAGGTTGTAGGTTTGACCTTGGTGGTTACGCAAAGGTCACTTCAACCTAAACAAGGTCTGGGTATTTTAGAGAAAAGATCAAATACCTTCCAATGATAATAAGGACATTCCTTCATCAACTCAAAATGAGAAATTCAATAGTGACCTTGCTTTTGACCTTGAACTTGTCCTTCAAGGTCATTTCAAGGCAATTTTTGTTAATAGAATCCTTATATTTCAATGTCGGAAATCAAAAGAGCGAAAGCTTTTATGTTAGAAAATGTACTCAAGACACAGGTCAGGTGTGACCTTTATAACCACTCAATGTCAGATGCGACATTAATGGTCATTAAAAGATTATTTCAAACATTATTTCAACATTCTCACTATCAGAATCACACAATCCGTCTATCGACTCACAATCACTAGGCATACATATTTGTCAATTCTATTTCCATATTTCCAAAATTTAGTTGCAAAAATGAGATGGAAAAAAGTCAAAACAGCGAACAATGACACCTGATAAGGAAGACAAATGTATTTAGCGAAATAAATGAATGTGCCTTGCAGTGCGTACGTACGCACTGCATTCATTTGTTTGATATACGGTTTGTGTGATTCTGATACTGAGAATGTTGGAATAGTGTATGAAATAATCTTTTAATGACCATTAATGTCGCATCTGACCTTGAGGGTTATAAAGGTCACACCTGACCTGTGTCTTGAGTACATTTTCTAACATAAAAGCTTTCGCTCTTTCGTTTTCGGACATTAAAATATTAGGATTCTATTAATAAAAAGTTGACCTTGATATGACCTTGAAGGACAAGTTCAAGGTCAAAAGCAAGGTCACTATTGAATTTCTCATTTTGAGTTGATGAAGGAATGTCCTTATTATCATTGGAAGGTATTTTATCTTTTCTCGAAAATACCCAGAACTTGTTTAGGTTGAAGTGACCTTTGCGTAACCACCAAGGTCAAACTTACAACCTGAGTACATGTTTGTACGTAAAATTTCCAGCTCTTTCGATAGCCGTTGTCAAAAATAGGGGTTCCCATTTTAAAAAAAACGTGACCTTGAAATGACCTTGAAGAGAAAGTTTAAGGTCAAAACCAAGGTCTCCATTGGATTCCTCGTTCAAAGTTACTACAGGAATGACCTTAACCTCTTCAGAAATAGTTATATCTTGGGACTTACTGGGGTGACCCGGAACTTTTTGGACACCCTGTGTGTGTGTGTGTGTGTGTGTGTGTGTGTGTGTGTGTGTATTTACATATGTTTATATTGCATTTATTTGGGTTGTGAGCCATTCGCCTGCATATTCATGGAGACACATGACTTTGCACTGGTATAAAAAAAAAACTTTGATGGAATTCCGAATTTCCGCACCGAGGCGTCTAAATATGAAACATATAGAAGAGAATAAAAAAAGTTCCAAGGCAATATCATCAAAAATGCCGCGTGACTTGAACTTTTTCCACTTTTCGACGCTTGCGTCATGACGCAAGCCCCATGAAGTTTAACACGTATTCCCCATTAGAAAAAAATACGTTTTGGTCCAATTTTCTTCAATTTTGAATTGTTCAAAATTGAAAATCCAACTTGAAAAATGCAATTTTCTTCAATTTTCAGCTGTTGAAAATTGAAGAGAATTAAAACTCCAACCGTTGTAACTTCAATTTTTAATTTTCTTTAATTTATAATATTTAAAAATACAATTATTTTGTTGAAAATTAAAAAAATTCCCACCAAAATAGTTAAATTTTCTTCCATTTTCAACTATTCAACATTGAAAATTCAGTTTTATTTAATTTTTAAAAATTAGAAATTCAACTTGTTTGTTGGAAATTTAATCTTATTGTTGGAAAATCGAAAATTTTCTTCAATTTTCAACGATTCAAAATTGAAAATACCACCGTTGAAAATTCAATTTTCTTCCATTTTTAACTTTTCAAAATTGAAAATCCAACCGTTGAAAATTCAATTTTATTCAATTTAAAAAAATTAGAAGTTCTACTTATTTGTTGAAAATTTGATCATACTGTTGAAAATTCGAAATTTTTTTACCAAAATAGCTAAATTTCCAAGTTTCTTCAATTTTCAACTGTTCAAAATCGAAAATCCAACCATGGAAAATTCAATTTTCTTCAATTTTAAACTGTTGAAAATTCAACTTATTTGTTGTAAATTTAATCATATTGTTAAAAACTCGAAAATTTTCTACCAAAATAGTTGAATTTTCTTCAATTTTCAACAGTTGAAAATTGAAGACAGTTCAAAATCCACCCGTTGAAACTTCAATTTACAATGGTTAAAAATTCAATTATTTTGTTGGAAATTCAAATATTTTGATAGAAAATTCGTGTTTGATGGTAGAAAAGTCATCTTTATTCGCTTAAAATCCATCATTCTTGGTTGAAAATTTAACTGTTATCTTCTAAATAATTCGTCCTTTTTTCATTAAAATTAAACTATTTTGGTTAAAAAATTCAAATATTTTGTTGAAAATTAGTCTCTTTTAATTGAAAGATCAACTATTTGGTTGTAAATGCAAATTTTCGGTAAAAATTGTTTGTTTTTTTAATTCAACTATTTGATTGATAATTAATCCTTTGTGGTAGAAAATGATCTTTTTGTTGAAAATTAATCTTTTCGGGTTGATTATTCAACTTTAATTTGACAAATTCAAGTTGAAAGTCAACATTTCTCTTCACAATTAGCCATAGAATACGAATAAAATGTACGTATATATACATACCACGCTGAAAAAACCAGTTCTCGTCAGATCACTGAAGTTAAGCAGCGTTGGGCGCGGTTAGCACTTGGATGGGTGACCATTCGAGAAAACTGAGTGCTGTTGGCACATCGTGGGTGTGGTGAGCCCACACTTGTAGTTATTTACTACAAGTTATCAACCTAGAAACACTACCTGAATAGGGTAGTGTCACGCCTACCCCGAAAGGGAAATGGCTTAATGGTATACTTCTCAAATATCACCCCCATAAGCCTGTTTTATAGGGTCCAAAGAAAACCCCATAAGTAAAAAAATGAGTTTTGCGAGTTTTTGGCCCTAATTATGATTTTCTTGCAGTTTTTTTTAGCCAAATGGTTTTCGTTACATAAAATACTACTTTATACTGATGATAAGATGTTTATGTCAATTATTTAAACAATTTATTATTGTTTTTAGAAATTTTCTCTTAGAATAGAGACAGAAAGTCGCGGTTTTTTAAAAAAAACTTTCCACTTTTTGTCCAATTTTCAATTAGATGAGGCAATATTTCATTATTGTTAACAAATGTAATTATTTAAACAATTTATCTTTATAATTATTAATATTACCTTTGAATAATGCCAGAAATTTCGGTTTTTTTTGAAGTTTTCAACTTTTTGTCCACTTCTCATTTGGAGTGAGTTAACATTTGATTTGATATGGCGAAAATAATTTTTTTAATGAATTATTAATGTTTATATATATCTTCATCTATATTATTACCAGATAGTTGCGTTTTTTTCTGAATTTTGTAATCTTTTGTCCACTCTTCAATTAGAGTAAGGTAATAATTAATTCAAGTTAACAAAAATAATTCTTTAAACAATTTATTTTTATTGTTAATAATATTCTCTTTGCTTAATGGTAGAAAGTTGCGGTTTTTAATGAAATTGTTAACTATTTGTCTATTTTTCACTTAGAATGACTTAATAATTCATTAAATTGAGCAAAAATCATTCTTTAAACAAATTATTATTATTAATAAAGTCTTTATTATTTTGTTCAAAATTGGACTATTTTGAAAGAAAATCATTTCCTTTGGTTAAAAATGCAACTTTTCTGTTGAAAATTAGTTTTTCGGTTGAATTATATTGTTTTTGATTTAAAATTAATTTTTTTGCGTTGAAATATATGCACTATTACATTTTTAGTTGAGGATTCATCTTTTTTCGTTGAAAATTAATTTTTCCAATTGAAAATTTAACTATGCCATTTTTGATTGTAAAAAATTATTCTTCTTGGTTGAAAATTCATCTGTTTGGTTTCAAGCTGTACTATTTTGTTGAAAATTGATCTTTTGTAGCTGAAAATTCCTGTATTTTGTTAAAATTCCATTTCTTTGGTTTCAAATTAAACAATCTTGTTGAAAATTCGTCTTTTTTGATCGAAATTTCGTCTATTACATTTTTCATTAAGAATTCATCTTTTAGGATAAAAAATTTTATTGTTTGGTTAAAAATCAACTTTTTTGTTGCAAATTCGCCTTTTTGGCTTGAAACTTCAACAATCTGGTTGATTTTTTTTGCCTTGACCGCAAATTCAATTTAAAAAAAAAAATTGTTGTTTGGTTGAATGTAACTGTTTTTGGTTGGAATATCAACTATTACATTTTATGTTAAGAAGTTATATTTTTTCTTATAAAATTATTTTTTTCAATAGAAAACAAATTCATGTATTTCGTCAAAAGTTCGTCTTTTTTTTTGGTAAAACATTATCTTCTTGGTTGAAAATTCATCTCCTTGGTTCCAAATGTACCTATTTTGTTGAAAATTCGTCTTTGGGAGAAATTAAGAAATATTTGATGAATTTTTGAAAATGTTTCCAAGTTTTTAAATATTTCTAATCTATTCAAAACGACTTAAATTCCCGTATATATTTTTAATTTACTCGATTTTTTTGTGATTATTTAATCTTACCAAACTGGAACATTTTGCTTTAAAATCTTCTACACTTTTTCTCGATATTTCAGGAAATCGTTTGATATGTTTAAAAACCAATTTTAATTATCACTTAAAGTTCATTTCTTTAAATGAAGAATCATTAAAAATTTTCACACGAATATTAAGAAAATTCTTTTTTGTATCTAGTGCGACCTTCTAAACCTTCGAATCTTAAAAAATTATTCAAATTTTTCCTGTTTTTTTTTAATTCTGCAAAATTAAAAAAATTTCTTTAAAATCTTTCAGATTCTTCTTCGACAATTTTTGATATTTTTTGAAATATTTTGAAATCATTTTAAATAATCTCTTAAAATTAATTTTTCGAAATGAAAAATTATTTTAATTTTTCCTAGGAATCTAATTTTTTTGTATTTTCGTGAAACCTTACAAAATTCTTGAATAATCTTGACAAGTTTTAATTATATTTGAATCGTTTCAATTTTATATTAGAATTCATTACAAATCAATCATTAAAAATTTTCCCATGAATTAATATGATTATTTTAAAATAAAACCTAAACCATTTAAAATTTTCCCAGAAATCTTGAAAAAAGTCAATCTCCTCAAATCTTTCATAATTATTAAAAAGCTAACTTTCTTCCGAATTCTTCAAAATAAGTTTTTGACAATAATTTAATTTTTCTTATCTCTTTAAAAATGTAAGAAAGTTTACAAGTTATAGTGTGGTAGCGAAATGATAAGAACGGAATTATTTCCCGTTATTAAACAATCATTTACAATTTGAATTTTCTCTTCTATCAATAATGTTTAGGAACATTTAGAAATAAATTTTATGATAAATAGAAATTATTTAACAAGACCGTAACGAAACACGAACCCCCTCCCCATTTTTTAATGTTGCGTAATATGTGAACGTTCCCTAACTAGTTACTTTTTTCGTGATGTAGCGGAAACTATAACTAGATCCTTTAAAAAAGTAACTTACCCATCACTGCGCACTACTCGCTTTGTAGCTACGGAACTGCGCAATTCGACTGAGCTCAGAGTGCCCCTCTCTCGACCCCTTCGAGTCATGGACCCCCTCATCAACGAATGCTGCCGGCGGAAATTGAGCCGCCGGGTGCAATAACCAGCCCGACGAGTGCTCCCAATCTTGCTCCCCAACCGCAATGCGCATGCGTCGCGCCGAATTTCTGATTGGCTGCATATCGCGCGCTTATTTAAAATGTTTGGAATATGCAAATTAATTGTTTTGAACAAATAATAATTAGAAACTGCATAAAAATACATTCTTCATTGCAAAATAAACATTCGCACTCATAGATATAATAATAATGCGATTTCACTGCTGAAAACACATTATTCTGTCACTTTCTTATTATTATTAATATGATTACTAATATTATAATTTTTAATTGATAATTAATATTTTTGTATGGAAAAAAATATGAAATTAATTAATTATGAGAAAAAATTTGTCTTTCTTCGACGTCCGAAGGAATAATATGTTTTCAGCAGTGAAATCAAATAATTATTATATTTATGACTGCGAAAGTATATTTTTCAATAAAAAAAGTATTTTTATGCATTTTCTAATTATTATTTGCTTAAAAAAATTAATTTGCATACTTTAAACATTTTAAATAAGCGCGCGCTATGTAGCCAATCAGAAATTCGGCACAACGCATGCGCAGTGCGGTTGGGAAGCAAGATTGGGAACACGTCCCGACGCTTGAAAACGCGTAAAAGATATGATCGTCTCAAAGAAAGACAATTTTCAAAATCGAAAAATCAATTTTTTGAAAACGTAGAATTCTAGATAATAAGGAAGTTAAACTTTTTCCCTTTAGAATTTTTTTTGCCAAACGTTTATTCTTAATAATAAAAACGAAATATTGAACAAAAGTTTCTCCCTGATTTAATTAAGTTTTAAAACTTAAATCGTTCCAACTCGGCCAAATATTATTGAAATGAGTTCATATTTGTAGAACGTATTCAAAAACTGCTCTGTCAGGCAGCGTTTTCGAAGTAAAGTCTGCGCGGGCAGACGTCGAGTACTTTTTCCAAAGCTGAATATCTCAGTAAATTTTCAACGATTCGATATGAGATTTTCCAAAAAACTTCATTAAACATTGCTGAACAAATCACTCACTGGAAGTTGCTTGAAAGTCGAAGTTACCTGGATACTTTTTACCGGCGAAACAAACAAAAAACACAATTATCGATTGACCTCATTTTACTATTAAATATTATTAAACAGTAAGCGATTGTTAACTTTTTCATGATTTCCTAGGCATCACTAAAGTATTTTGGATAAGTCCTATAAATATGAACTCATTTCAATAATATTTGGCCGAGTTGGAACGATTTAAGTTTTAAAACCTAATTAAATCAGGGAGAAACTTTTTTTCAATATTTTGTTTTTATTATTGAAAATGAATAAATGAATAAATAATAAAAAGTTTCATTTCCTTATTCTCTAGAATTCTACATATTCAAAAAATTGATTTTTTCATTTTGAAAATGTTCTTTCATTGAGAAGATCGGACAATACTTTTACGTGTTTTCGAGCGTCGGACTGGTTATTGCACCCGGCGACTCAATTCTTGGCAGGCGGTATGTGGTCATTTTTGACGAATAATAATGCTGTCAACTTGTTTATGATGCCAGAAAAACTGTACACACACAGCTGCCTCTCACGAGGGAAGAGAGACTGTCAAGGTCCGTTATATCAAGGTTCCAGTGTAACCAACATTTTCGATAAATAATAACGCAGTCAACATGTTTACGACGCTTGAAAAGCTGACTGAAATACCATGTGTGACCTGATTTCATATTAATAACATGTATGCATCACTAAGATGGTTCTTATTTATACCTGGTGGTATTTTTTTTAGAATTTCTCTACTCCCACCCCTAGTCTTGTTCGAATGCCAAAAAAAAAAAAATTTCTTCAAATTTGACCGAAATTGGTTAATAATTAGCGGTTTCTCTAAAAAAATAGGTGCGTCACGAAAATCCCAAAAGAATTGTTGTCGCTTTTAATCAATGCCGATTGGGTTATTTGAAATACTCGAAGGAAGGAATGTTGCCAAATACACACATTTGTGTGCATAAAAAAAACTGATAAAAATTTGCGATTTATTAGTTAAAAATTTTATTATTACGTTTTTAGTTAAAATAATTAATTTTCAACCAAAAAAAGGGAATTTTCAACAAAATAGTTAAATTTTCAATCGACTTGATGAAACTTTGATGAAAAAAAAGAATTCTCAACAAAACGTGTAAAAGTTTATATTTTCACCAAAAATATTTTTATTTTCAATGAAAAACTGTTAAATTAAACCGAAAAATACGAATTTTGAACAAAAAAGTTGAATTTTCCACTAAGACAGATTTTTCAATCAATAAATAAATAAAATCTTATTCAAAATGTTGAGTTTTTGAGTCACAAAGACGAATTTTTGAAAAAAATGTTGAATTTACAACACAGTAATGTTCATTTTCTACCAAAATAATTAAATTTTCTACTGAAAAAGACGATTTTTCAACAAAATAAGCAAATTTTTAGCGGAAAATGATTAATTTTAGCAAAAATTGAATAGCTACATTTTTAGCAAGAAAAATTGATTTTTAACAAAAAAAATCGATTTTTCTACAAAATTTGTTTAATTTTAAACCAAATAAATGAACTTTTAACTAAAATTATGCATATTTAATAAAAAAAAAACAAATACATATTTGAATTTTCAACCCAGAAGATGAATTTTCAACAAAAAATAGAATAGTTTAATTCTAAGTTAGAAAAATAAGTTTTCAGCCAAATATAATGAATTTTCAACGAAATAGTTAAATTTGCAACCAAAAAATTAATTTTCGAAAAAAACTAATTTTCAACCAAAGAAATAAATATTCAATCGAAAAGATTAATTTTCTACCAAAAAAAGAATAATTTTTAACAAAATACATCTTGAATTTTCAACAAAATTTTTTAATTTTTTAGTGGAATTTCCTACCTAATAGTTAAATTTTCAACGAAAAAAGTGAATTAGTGACCAAAAAAATTAATATTCTACCACAAAAGATAAAGTTTCAACAAAATACATCAATTTTAAAATAAATGGTTGCATTTTCGACTGAAAAAGATTGATGTGCAACCAAACATGAAATTATCAAATTTTCAGTTTAAAATATAATTAAAGAAAAAAAATTAACAAAATAGTTTAATTTGGAAAAAAAAAGATGTTTCATTATTCTTAAATGACCGATTTATGACCGATTGTTAAATGATTCATCATTTTGGTTAACATTTTTTTTTTAATTTAACTATTTTGTTGAAAATTATTTTTTTTTCGGTTGAAAATTAATTTTTTTAACTCAAAATTTAACTATATCATTTTCAGTTGAAAATTTGTCTTCTTCAGTTGAAAAATCAACTATTTGGTTGAAAATTCCTGTTTTTTGCTGGAAGTTCATCTTTTGTGGTAGAATATTAATCTTCTTGGTGACTAATTTATCCTTTTGGTGAAAAGTTCATTTCTTTGGTTGAAAATTTAACTATTAGTTTAAAAATTCTTGTAAAAATTCCAATTTTTCTTTACAGATTCATGTATTTTGTGACAAATTATTATTTTTTGATAGAAAAAATATAATCTTCTTAAATGAAAATGTATCTTTTTGGTTTATAAAAACCATTTCTTCGGCTGAAGAATAATTTGTTTAATTAAAAGTTTAAATATTCCGTTTTTTGTCGAAAATTTATCTTTTTTGATAGAAATTTAATATTCTTAGTTGAAAATTCATCTTCTTCGGTTAAAAATTCAACTGAATTAGGGTTAACGACGAATACTTCCCAGTTTTAAAACATTTTTCCTCGTCATTTTATTTCTTGAAATAGATGCCTTATTCATAATTGAATAATTTTCAAATTCAAAACTAATGGGTTGACCATTTTTGAATCTTTTGTTGACTTTCTCATTTAAATTGCTAAATTTCAAACGTTTTAATTTAAAAATGGTTTGACTTAAGAAGGTTCAATATAAATCATTCAATTTCCATTTCCTGGTTTTTAAACATTTTTCTTCGTGATTTAATTTTTTTAAATACAAGCCTTATTCAGGACTAAGGAATTTTTGATTTTCAAATGTTAGAATTTGAATTGGAACAATTTTGTAGCGCTTAAAATAGAAATTAAATGTTCTTAAAACATTTAAAGTATTTTAGGATTCAGTTGGAATTCAATATTTTGCAACTGAATAATAATAATAAATAATAAACTGAATAATCCGGTCATTTCCCGGGTTTTAAAATTTTTCTTCGTCCTGAAAATTTTTTAGATAGAAGCCTTGTTTATAATTGAAAAATTCTCGATTTCCAAATTGAAGAATTAAAAACGTTTTAAATACATTTCAAATTTTACAATTTATTGATGCTTGAATTTCAAATTATCCATTTTGGATTTTTTGGAAGGGAACTTTCTAATTTAAATTGCTGAATTTCAAACGAACTAATAAAAAAAGTATAATTTGAGTTGATTCAACTTTTTATTTTAAATTTTTCAGATATTATGCGACTATAGAATTTTTTAAAACAGAAACTCCTCAAAAAAGTTTTCTCCATATTTTGCATCGCTTGGCTCAAAATTTCAATTTTTTATTTTTTCATAGTATTTTTGACAAATGCAACCTCGATGAGTTTTTCTAATATGTAATTTTTTTGGGTTGCAAAATCGTATTTTTTAATTGAAAATTCATTTATTTTTGTAAAAGTTGAATCTTTTTTTGTTAAAAATCAGAACTGTTTGGTTGAAAATTAATTTAATTTCTTTGAGGATTCAACTATTTAATTCCTTTCCCAAAAAACGTTTTTCTTGAAAATTATCGTTTTTGTTGTTGTTGAGAATTATTTTTTTTAAATGCTTAAAAATGCCTATATTTTATTGAAAATTCGTCTTTTGTGATAGAATATTAATTTTCTTGGTGAATAATTCATCCTTTTGGATGCAAATTCATATGTTTGGTTGAGAATTTAACTATTAGGTTGAAAAGTATTGTAGAAATACAAATATTTGGTTCAAAAATTCATTTATTTAAAAAAAATCCTTTTTTTCGTTGAAAATTCATTTCTTGGATTGAAAGTTAATTATTTTTTAAATCAAAAATAAATTTTTTTTAACTGACAATTTATTAGTTACATTTTTTTGTCGAAAATTGATCTTTTTTGATAGAAATTTAATCTTCTTTACTGAAAATTCGTCTTTATGTTTGGAAATTTAACTACTTCGTTGAAAATTCATTTTATTTTTGTTAAAAATAAATTTTTTACTGTAAATGTAACTGTTCTATTTTATGTTGCGAATTTATTTGTTTTAGGTGAAAATTCAACTATTTTGTTGAAAATTCGTCTTTTTGATAGAACAGTAATCTCATTTGAAACTTTATCTTTTTGGTTAAAAATTGGTTTCTTGAAAATTTAACTATTTTGTTGAAAATTTGTTTTTTTTTTGTAGAACTTTTATTATTTCAAATGAAAATCTAATTCTTCTATTTTCGGTTAAAAATGTATACTGTTAAGTTTAAAATTCATATATTTTGTTGGTGGAAAAATAATCTTCAGGGTGGAAAATTCAATTATTTGTTCAAAAATTGAACTATTTCGTAGAGATTTTTTTAAAATTATGTTTGAAAATTAATCTTTCACTGGAAATTTAACTAGGTACTCTATTTTGGCTGAAAATTGATTTATTTGTTTGAAAATTCAACTATTTTGTTAAAAATTCGTTTTTTTTTGTTGAAAATGTATTTTTTTTAAACTTTAATTATTTTATGTTTGTTAAAAAATTTATATTTTTTAGTGGAAAGTTCATGTATTTTGTTAAAAATTTGTCTTTTTACGTAAAAAATTTCACCATTTAGTTAAAAGTTTATTTTTTTGTTGAAGATACATCATTTGAGTTAAAAATGAATTTCTTTGGTTGAAAGTTGAACTATTTTGTTGCAAATAAATTGTTTGGAATTCATAATGAATTCTTCGAAATTCAATTTAGTACACGATAAAATATGCCGGAAGAGAAAATTAAAATCCGGCAAAATATTCCGGATGAGAAAATTAAAATCCGGCAAAATATTCCGGATGAGAAAATTAAAATCCGGCAAAATATTCCGGATGAGAAAATTAAAATCCGGCATATTTGGCCGGAAAAGAATACTCGACCTTTTCCTTATTGACTGAAAAATATTTCTTGGTTAAAAACTCTTCTTTTGAAAATTCCTCTTTTGTAGTTAGAAAATTATTCTGTTTTGGTTGAGGATTCAACTAACTTGTTGAAAATTTGTATTTGTATTACGCGCCTCCTCCTCAAGATCCACTCGTAGTCCCACCACTTCATGCTCGTTTGTCACATTTTTAAAGTCCAAACTTGAAAACAAAAATACGCTGAAACACCCGCGCTCATCTGGATTGTCATTCTCTTTTTTGTGCTGAAAAGTGTCACATCATGCCGAAATGGGAAAATGAAAACGAAGTTATTCAGAGGAAAATAATTATTCACGAAAGCTGGAAAAAAGGCTAGAAGCCTTGGAAAAAAATCAGCACGTCCGAAAAAACATCGCCATCGCTGGAGATCTTCGTCTTCATCTTCTTGTTCGTCCTCTTCTTCAAGTTCTTCAGGTATATAACAAGCTTTTAGCTGCATCACCTACCTGTCTATCTTTTAGACGCATCTTACCTGATTAACCTAATCTGGCCCTCACCTGACTTGGTTAGAAACATGTTATTGTTTATAACCATGCAGGCTCTCACCTGCATGAAGAGTGGCGGATGCTATTGTCTCCTTTCGCAACTACACGGAGAAAAATGGATGGTCAAATTTAGAGGATCAAAATTTAGAGAGCCAGTTCATTCTTCTAGATGGTCTAAAGAGCCTTTCAGAATTTTTTCGACATAGTCAGAGAGACTCTTATTTTATGGCCAGTCTGAGTGTTGTAAGAAGGTAAGACTCACTGTCAGGAATAATCGAAGTATCCTTTCGGCATGATCAATACGAGCATCTTGTTTTCACTCATTTCGACCATCCACGGAAGAGCAAATGACCCATCGCGGAGGGCCAACCTGATTAGTTACCGTTGGTGTGTTTATTTAAAATGAATAAATGTGTAAATCAAATTTTCACAACAAATAATAAATGTAAAGTGCATAAGAATATTAGGAATTATTGTAAATTCATATTTAAGGTTGAAAATATATTCCTTTCATTAAAAATTAAAATCTATCATTTATTTTTAGGGAAAAATCTAATAAATAATTTAAATTTTACTTTACAAGTCCTTCTTGTGAGCAAAGTATAATTTTTAATAACTTTACTCTTATTACTTGCTGTTTAAAATTGCTTTTCACATTTAATCATTTCAAATAAGCGCGCCAACCTCAACCAATCCAGTTGTCGACGCGATGGATGCAGTGTGAATGGATACGAGAGTTGGGAGCACGAGCACCATGGTTCCGAGCAATTTCGGAGTGAGTGAATGTCATTCAGCCGTTCAGCGTCACATTTGCTGTTTATTGATTAAACATATTTTTAACAAATTTAAACTGCTTTTTGATATTTCGAATATGCGTGGAGAGTGAAGTGCATAAACGAGAATATGATTTAAAGTGAATTAAGTTTATTCTTTTGAATTTTCAAAGTCAAATTTGATGCTTCCAAGGGATTTAGGATAAGGCGTAACTCTTGTTTTAACCTTCAAGGGATAATCGCTTCAGCCATCTTCAAGGGCTGTCCTATAATTGACCCTGCAATATAGTCTGTCTGCACCCTCGTGAAAAGAAAGACCAACTTTAGATCACAGTATAGGCAGGTATAGTCCTGTCCCGGCAGTTTGAACCCCCAATATCCCATCATTATTAAGCTCATCACGAGTCAGGACCATAACTATGGAGGGAGGGACAGAGTTCCATAAATATAACGGAAACTGGTTAAAGCCTCTAGATCTCATAAATACTCATAAATCAGCCCAGTTTCTTTAGGACTTTTAGGTATAGCTAATCTGTTGATACAGACAGCTATCCTTATTTCAGAGAGAGAGAGTGGTGTCTATTTCAATGCCCTCAAAATGAGGCAGGTATAAGCTGAAGGGAAAAGACCAGAAAAAGACCAAACATGGTTTGAAACTGGTCTTAAAGTGATCTTAAGTTGGTCTTTCTTTTCACGAGGGCACATCTGCATGGCTAAAATGACCTTCCATTTTTCTCCGTGTATTTGCCTCAAGTCTAATCTACACATTTCAGACAAGCCCTAACCTGTTTGTAGACCAGCGGATGCTGCTATATTTCCAGAGGCAATGACCTGAAACCTCATTTTTATTATGAGATCTTCATATTACAATATTTCTTTTTTACTCTAAACAGATGGTCGATCAAGGTTACGTTCTTCATGAATTTCGAGGTATGATGATAGAAGAGCAGACTTGCCAGGTGTTGTTGCTCAGGCACCTCCTGTAAATGAAACGCCAACAAATTCAAGTGCTCTGGGTTCTGACCGTTTGACTTTCGGATTAGACAATGATTCCCAACAACATCCAGAAGTCCAGTCGACTCCTCAGAAGCAGTGCTCCCAATCTTGCTCCCCAACCGCACTGCGCATGCGTCGCGCCGAATTTCTGATTAACTGCATAGCGCGCGCTTATTTAAAATGTTCAAAATATGCAAATTGTTTGTTTTAAACAAATAATAATTAGAAAATGTATAAAAATACATTTTTCATTGCGAAATAAACTTTCGCAGTCATAGATATAATAATAATTTGATTTCAATGCTGAAAACACATTATTCTGTTGCAATTAATTATGAGAAAAAATTTGTCTTTCTTCGATGTCCGAAGGAATAATGTGTTTTCAGCAGTGAAATCAAATAATTAGTATATTTATGACTGCGGAAGTATATTTTGCAATAAAAACTGTATTTTTATGCATTTTCTAATTATTATTTGTTTAAAACAATTAATTTGCATATTTTAAACATTTTAAATAAGCGCGCGCTATGCAGCCAATCAGAAATTCGGCGCGACGCATGCGCAGTGCGGTTGGGGAGCAAGATTGGGAGCACTGCTCAGAAGGATGACACATCCAAGGAAACGCTTGATGATGAGATCCTAACCGTGATTGGGAGACGTTATGTGGAAGAAGGGGTTTTAGCCCCAGAAATACACCAAGAATTTTCAGTCCGTTGGTTGGACATACTTGAAGAAGGTTTATCTACGGAGGAGAGAACGGAGCTCGTTAAAAAATATCCACCACCTAGCAATTGCCTCTTGATCGATTCACCTAAATTAAATTTTAAGGTTAAAACCGCTCTTCAGTCACAAGAATAAGCTTTGTTAAGAGATGCTCGAATTATTTTAAAGCAAGCTCGGTTGACAGCCTGCATATCTGCAGTGGTAAACTTTTCTACCAAAAAAGGTACATTTTCATCAAAATACATACATCTTAATATAAGGAAAATACATTTTTAACCAATAATAGAAAAGTTAAATTTTTATTTAGAAAAATAAATTTACCGCCAAAAAAATTAATTTTCAACAAAATAGTTAAATTTTGAACACAAGAAATCAATTTTTAACAAAATAAAATATATCTTCAACGAAATAGTTAAATTTGTAACTATGCAGATGAATTTTTAGCCAAGAAGATTAGATTCCTATAAAAAAGATCAATTTTCGACAAAAAATAGAACGGATATATTTTCAGTCGAAAAAATTAATTTTTGATTAAAATAAAAATCAATAATCAATTAAAGAAATTAATTCTCAGCCAAAACGATAAATTTTCAATTAAGAAGATTAATTTTCTACTGAGAGAAAAGGTAATTTTTAACATAATACATGAATTCTGAACCAAATATTTGAATTTTTCAGGAATTTTCAACAAAACAATTGAGTGTTAAACTGAAAAAAATAAACATTCAACCAAACATGGAATAGTTAAATTTTCACTTAAAAATATCAAATCTCAACCAAAAAGAAAATTGAAAATATATTTAAATTTTGAAAACAAAAGGATTTTCAACTAAAATCATGAATCATCGAGCAAAAAAATGAATTTACAACAAAGCAGTTCCACTTTTAACTTAGTAGTTAGATTTACAATAAAAAAAGATGAATTCTAAACAAAAAATGTAGAAGTTGATACTTTAATCGGAAAATATTTTTATTTTTAACGAAAAACACTTGAATTCAACCAAAAAAGATGAATTCTCAACCAAACAGTTCTTATGTTTAACAAAAAAAGATGCAATTTCAACCAAAATAGATGATCAACCGATGATTTGAATTTGAAATTATATTTAATTTTTGAAAGAAAGAAGTCATTAACCAGCATTTCTTGACTTTGATAGGTTTCTAATTTTAGGCCAAACGACGACAGATACATAACAAAATTTGAAAGAAAAATTGTAGCTTTTTAAAATACCTATAATCTTTCCTGCGCCCATTTTTTGTATAGGACTTGATATTTTGTTTTTATTTACGAAAAATTCTACGCAAAAATCCTAAAATCAAATTGTGAGCCAAACCAAGGGAAATACGGGAAATGTCGCAAGGAGGAATTTCAGCTTTCGAACAGTCATACAAAATTTTTTTGACCATTTTTTTTATTCTACAGCCGCATAATATCTCAAAGATTAAAAATTAAAAGTTTTACGTTGAATAAACTTGAACTTTTTTTCTTTAATTAATTTGTTTGAAATTCAGCTATTTAAATTAGAATGTTACCTTCATGAAAATTCAAAACGAATAATTTGACATTCAAGCATTAAAAATTAGTCAAATCGCCAAAATGAATCCCAAAATACTTGAAATGTTTTAAAAACATTAAATTTCAATTTTAAGCGCTGCAAAATTGTTCCACTTTAAATTTAAAAAATTTTTAATTCTTCAGTTATGAATAAGGCTTGTATTTAGAAAAATTAATCCACCAGGAAAAATGTTCAAAAACCAGGAAATGGCCGGAAATTTGTCTTTGAGATTTGAGGGGCCAACCCTGATTATTATTCAGCTAAAAAGAATTTATTCCCAATTAAACCCGAAAGATTTAAAATTAAAACATTTATTCTGATTTTGAATCGAACATCCATAAATTAATAAACAAGTTATTTAATTAATACGTTTGAAATTCATTAATTTAAATTATAAATTGCACATTCCAAACTGAATCATTTCGTATTTGAAAATTAAAAATTCTTCAATTATAAATAAGGCTTGCATTTAAAAAATTTAAGTGGCCAGGAAAATTGTTTGAAAATCAGGAACTAACTGAAAATTGAAATTGAATTGGAATTTAACATGATGGACGAGAAAAAAAGGGTCGACTTAAAATCGAATGTGACGAATTTCTGCAATGTGTCATACCTAGGACTCTGTATGATTGCAATGCTTTTTGGTACAGTTCACGAAGGTAAATAACCTCATAAGGATAAGAAAATACAAAAAAAATGTACGTTGGAATCAAATATTTACAAAAAATGACAAAAAATGTTATTTCATACCTACATTTGTCAAAAAATGTTCTTCCTTTTTTTATTTTCTAAGCTCTTTTCGTAAATTAAGGAAACACTTACATATTTTTGAATTTCAAACAATTTTTTTTCTACTTTCTACGAATCCTGAAACATGAGCCGTTTTCATACAAGATCCGTAAAAATCCGTGCACAGAGGCTCCGCAAGAAATACAATAAAATTTTTGTTTGCAACTTAAAGATATGTAGGTTTCCAATGAGAGGACACAGAAAATAAAAGGACATCTACCAGAGACAAGCAACGTGCAGTCAAAACACAACCAAACTAAAAAAAACAACAAGAGACGAGTGTCATGGAATTGAAACACAACGAAATAAAATAACACACAAATAACAACAAAAGCAACAAAAAAAAGGTGCCGACTCAGGACCACCTCATTGGTGCCAACTCAGGACCACTACTAATGTTTACACATTTCATGATATTACGTACACAAAACAAATCTGAATGAAAAATCGACTTTATCAGGCGAAAGCAAACAGAACACAGAAACCAACGCACTTAATCGATTGAATTTTTCAAAATATTTACACACCTGTAGCTGCTTCACAAGAATGGAAGAAAATGGAATTTCGTGACAATTGTCAGCGTAAATTATGTCCATCTCTACCAATCTTTCATACGACTTGACCCACAGTGCCGACTTAGGACCATTATTCAAGTCAAATATTTTTTACAAACTTTGCTAAAGAACTGCAAGTTCCCATGGAAAATGAATTTTCAACGAAATTGTTGAATTTTCAATTAAAAAAGACAAATTTTCAACTAAAAAAGATAATTTTTCAACAAAAAATGTAATAACTGAATTTTTAGTCGAAAAATGAATGTTCAACCAAAGAGATGAATTTTTCACTAAAATTATGGAATATTCGAATGGAACAATTTTCAATTAAATCGATGAATCTTTAACCAAAAAAAGTGAGTCTTTAACAAAAGAATTTAACTTTTAACCGAATAATTTTATTTCCAACCTAAAAGATGAATTTTCAACTGAAATGATAAACAGTTAACTGGAATACTTGAATTTTTAACCGAATAGAAGAATTTTCAAACAAGAAGATTAAATTTCAAAGAAAGAAATAATTTTTTATCAAAAAAATTGATTTTTTAACAAAACATGTGAATTTCCAATGAAATAGTTCAATTTTAAATTAAAAAAGACAAATTTTCATCGAAATTGTTGAATTTTGAACTACAAAAGATAAATTTTCAACTAAAAATGGAACAGCCAAATAAAAATTTTGGACGAAATACACTAACAAATAAAAAAATGGATCCGAATTGTAAACCTTTTTTAAAATTGAACAAAAGATGTGAATAGCTGCCTCATAATCCCTTCCGCACAGACGACAGAGAGGACTTTCTACAAGCCCCATCTTATGTCTGTGGTATCCGAGGTTTCCATGCTCTATATACATTTCTGTTAGGACTTTGACTTCGTTTCTTCCGAGCTTAAGTATTTCCTTCGCTCGATTAAGGTTTAGCTTTAAACCCATGAGTGTTTTGGCCAGTCTGCAGCCAGTGTCCAATTCCCACTCATTCTGATGTTCCTCGGTCAGCCAACTGTTAATTTCTTCAGTGACTAATCTACTGGAAATGCCTTCTCATTACCTTTGATGCCGCTGTGTCCAGGGATCCAAAGTAGAATCACTCGGTTTTCCATCGCTAGGTTGTTCAGTACCTCGAAGCACTGCCATACTAGTAGCGACGTAGTCGTTGTTCCATTCAGGGCCATTATAGCAGCCCTGCTCTCTGAGCAGATACGGATGTTTCCTTTGTTGCCATACGCCTGTGCCTTATGGGCGCACTGGAGCATGGCCATAATCTCAGATTGTAGAACTGTGGCGTAGGACCCTATCAGGATTGTGAAGCCCATTCCACTCCTTCTACGATATACACCGGCTCCTGCCTTCTTCTTGTTTCTTGAGCCATCTGTAAACCAGTTGTCCCCATCACTGGGCTTTGCCGTTAACACAATTCTCCTTCGTAGATAGGCTAACACAATACTTCTTGTCAAAGAGATAGCGAGTGGGTGTTTTGTCCCTGAGCATGCTGAGGGTCGGCCTACTCGCGATGTCGGTTGGGATCCGCACTGCCGCCGAGATCCTTCCGTTTTTTACCATATTTAAGCTTCAGGCCGCCTTCGCATCCACGGCCTTGATGGTGAGTCGGCCATTGTGGGTGTCGACTTTGAGTCACCAGTGACGCCTCTTAGGATCAGTCCCCTGATTCTTTCCAGTTGAGACTCCACAGTGGACAGTTCAACCCTGCTCCACCAGACCATCGCCGCATAGGTTAGCCCGGGTCGCAGTATTGCTGTGTAGATCCACATAAGTGTCTCCGGCTTCAAGCCTCAGCTTTTCCCTATGGCTGTCCTACCGAGCCATAGATTTGCTACTAGCTTTTTTCACTTGTTTTCCAGGTGCTCGGTCCATGACCGGTCCAGTTATTCTCCTCCCAATTTCAGTGTACTCGTGGTTCCCCACTTATACCGTCTGGTGAATACAACCGCGTCTTTCTTACTAGGATTGATCGATAATCCAGTCTTCTTGCACCAAGAATCCACTATCCGCAGTACTTGCTGCATTACTCCGAAGAGCACATCCAGATGTTGGCCGCGCACGATAACCAATATATCATCAACGTAGTCTATAACTTGGCAGCCTCGACTCGTGAGCAGATAAAGCAGTTCATCCACTACCGAGCACCACAGCAGGGGCGACAAAATACCTCCCTGTGGACATCTCGAGTCAACGGTTCTACATAAAGTGGTATCACCCTTCGTCGTTGTTAGGTTCCTGTTGTCTAACATGTGGCAGGCCAGTTGTCCTTCGATTAGGTTTACTGCTCCGCATAGGACCGTCTCGGTCGAGTGACCAGCCTCATAAGTGCGTTGCTCCTTGTGAAGTGGCCTACTTGACAAGACCATCTCACATCTCAGCGTCAGACTAGCACTAGCAAGTCTCACGAGCGGTCCTAAAATGATCTCTCCCGCCCTCTGTAAGAGGACTGGATATATGCCATCCGGACCAGGAGACTTGTAAGGACTGAAAAACTTCAGGGCCCACCTGACCCTGGAGGGTGCAACAATCTCTTTGGCTAGCCGCCGTTTCGGACCCAGCTGGGCCACATGCGGCTCTTGAGTTAATGTCCGTGCTGCCCCACAAAGTATGGTGGGAATTAGCATCGCACCCTAGCAGAAGAGGAAGACTGCTTACCTTGCAGTAATCCACCAGTGTACGTACCTCCACCGGCGGGTTGGTATCGCTGTCATATGGAAAGTAGGCCGATCCCATGACCAGCTTCTCTATTCCTTTAAGTTCTTTGACTATCGCGATCAGGTCTCTTGAACATAACTCTACATAGCATCGGGACAACTTTGACTCCCTTCGCCAGTATGCAGGCTCTTGGTTTGGCCGCCTTGAGGTCCCTGTAATAAAACCAGCCCCCCCCCCCTCCCTAATCCCCTTATGGTATCTGGAAAAAACTAAGGTTCCTGGATTAGCGAGATACCTGTATGCCTCGCAGCCATGCTCCTCTGCAGAACCGCAGAGGTGCCTCTGCTGTGATGAAAGTTAATTTGGGTAATGGCTAGGCCAGGAGCAGTCATTTTAGGTCTGTTCCCTCAAAGTTGACCTGTCCAAAGTGGTAAAACAGACTGTTGTTGAGGGCTGCACGAGCCCTCATCTAGGAATCAGGAATTTGCCCAAAAAGGAGGTGCTTTATACCTCCCGCTGTGTCTACTTCCTGAGGTCTGTCGTGCCTGACAATTCGCTAAGACGCTGTCTTCAGTGAAGTTTTGAATCCCTCCAACCGCCGAAGGACCACAGACGGGTCTTCCAGTTTGCCTGGGAACCACGTCGTAGCCCTCACTATCCTCTGAAGCAATTCAACCCCACCTGCTTTTAGGTCTGCGTCTTGCCGGGGCCTACTCTTAGCCACCGTGTTATGCAGCCAACCTTGAGCCGCTGGGTTGGCTGCAAAGGATACGAAGACCCGTCCCTTACAGAAGGAGGTCTCAAATTTCAGCCATTGTTCCGGGGACAATCTTTTGAGCACCCTTCAGGTGGCCTCCCTGAAGAGCTCAAACTTCTCCGCAGTGAGTCTGGGTAGCTCTTGTCCGCTACCACCACTGTCAGGGGGTTAGTACCCTGAGCAGCTGTCAGTCCAGCCCCCGACGACTTCCTGTTTGCCAATTGTTGGGCTGTCTTGTGCCTCTTAATAGGCGTAGCCCCCCCCCCCCCCCCCGGGGGGGGGCCTCTTGAGCTTTTCCATCTCTTCTGATCCTCGGTGCTGGTTGTCGGCGTTGTGGTTGCCAATGTTCCATTTGTTTACTGGCCTGCTGCGCTTGCCTCCTCAGTTTCCTTTTCAAGGAACCGTTGATGCGTTTGTTCTTTTTGGGGGTCTCATTGGCCGCTCCTGTTTCCATAGCCTCATTCAGGGGGGCCATTAATCTCTCAGCTCCCGGAGGAGCTGGGGGCACAGCCGCCGCCTGAGTTTGGTTAGTCGGAGAGACACTTGGAAGGATAGGGTTATATTAGACCCGTTCGAGCCCAACCCCTCTCCTCCCTCAGCCACCTCCCTTCCTCCTGCCTTTAAGTTTTTATTTTTTGGCTTGTTTATTTTGATCCCACGAGCAGCTAGGGAAATGGAAGGTTCGCCCCTGCAGAACCCCGCATGCAGGGGTAAGAGTACTCACTCGGGGAGGTCGTCCGGTGTCCCCGAGAGGCCGTTAGGGCACCTTTATACCCCTAGGTACCAAAGTGCCACGGGCACGATCACTCTACACCCATGGCTTAGGGGGGTATCCACAATGAGTGAGACGCTCAATGAATACCCGTTCCTAGGCCACCATACCAACGGAGGGCTGTTTCTTGGTCGCTGTGCGGGCCGTCGGTCACTTCCGTACCGGTTCCAAAACTGGATATCGGTCCGGGAAGAACCTCGACCCAGGAATCCAGAAGGCCCGTGTTAGCTAGGCTCTTTCACCCTTCTACCATACTGCAATCATACATACCAGAGAGCCCGTTTATAGAGATCCTTTCATCCATAACCATACACATTTTGGTCGAGGTCCGTTTGATCCCCTTGTCCCACACGCTTAAGCCTCCCCACCAACGACAAGGTCTTACAGCCCCTAGGAGAGGTGAAAAATATTAAAATTACCTAAAATTGTTACGAAATTGTAAATCTTGTTTCAAATTTATACCCATTTCCGGGTAAAAAATGCGAGAAATCCTAAAATTGTGAATTTAATGACGGAATGATAATCTGAAGAATATGTAATTATAATTTGAAATTTTTTGATTTAAAAAATTTTTTAAATACGAATTGTCGAAAAAAAATACTAAACCTAAAAACTTGTACCAAATTATGAATCTTCTTTGAAATTTAATTATTTTCGTCTAAAAATACCGAATTCCGATGTAAAAATCCAACATAACCTTAAATTTTTTGGAACGCTGTGAATCTTCTTTGAGATATTTGAAATATATTTTTTTTTTTGATTAAAAATACCAATTTGCGACGAAAAACACTAACATTATTCCAACTTGTTAATTTCAGAATCTTATTGTTCTAATTATATAATAATTTTTGTTTAAGAATGTACCATATAAGATGCCAAAACCTGACCTAAATTACAAAATTATGAATCTTCCTTGAAATATTAAATATTGTGAGTTATTATTATTATTATTAGTCATTCTTTAAAGTCTTGTAATTTCTAATAAAAAAATACCATTCATTTTCGACTAAAAACATTAACATAACAGAAATTCAGAATTGTAAATTTTCTTCGAAATTTAATGATTTTTGTTTTAAAATACCAATTCACCTAAAATTTCTCAAAAATTTACGAATCTTTTTTTAAATCTAATGATTTTTTAATCCAAATTTCATTTTCCGACGAAATAAATTAATATACAATCCGGAATTATTCAAGCTTGTAAATTTTATTATTTTAAACAAAAATCATTGGATTAAAATCTATTAATTTTTGCTTAAAAATACCAATTTCAGAAGAAACACACCAACCTAGCCTAAAATTGTTTAAAAATTGTAAATATTCATTGAAATCTAATAATTTCTCAAAATTCTAATTTCGATTCATTGTAATTTACAGTCTAAAAAATTCTCATTTTTCTTAATTTTTTTCAAACAGTCAGAAGGCAATCTTTTGAAAACAGATACAGACTGGGTCATGTTCACAATTGATCAGTGTGGCCTTGTTATTGTTTTAATAGAGTTAAAAATGTAACATCGCTGCGTCAATTTATTAAAATGTTCTATTTTTCAAGTTTTCCAGTTTAACAACATTTTTTAAGTACTAAATACAGTCCTAAGTGAATTTATTTATTTGTATCAAAATATTAGTTGCTTTCTACTATTGAATTAGACAATACCTTTACTAATCGAATGAGTAATTTTCTACATACTAATCTTTGGTGGCTCACTTTTCGGTTATCCAATCTATAAAATTTTACTAGTTTTTAGTTAAATTTTACAAATTTTGATTTATAGAGGCCTCAAAGTTACTTTTGCATAAGGAATAAGGATATGAAATTACAATAACCTTCTTTAGGCGCGTAAGTTCATACTTATTCATGTTGATGCTTATTCAAGGCAGATAATTTTTTTTAAGTTTACTAAATCATTGTTTACTAATCATAGTTAATTTATAACCCATCCGTCATAATTTAAAGGACGTAAAAAGTTCTTATTTTTCTTGACTTTGTTCAAACAATCAGACGACAATGTTTTTAAATTGGAGACAGGCTACGCGTTTAGGATGTTTAGAATTTCAAAAATGACCTCCTTATTGTTTTAAGAGAGACAAGAATGCGGAACCATCACGTTATTTCATTAACTTTTGGGCACACCATCCACTTTCTTCACGGTTTTCACAGTGCCTTTTCCCAATATGTTAGTAGACGCACTGCTACTAGCGAGACCTAACTTTCCTCGAATACACTTTTGATCGATTTCCGCGAACGAATTGACATCCTTGCACATATGGGATGTGCACCCACTGTAAAACACCAAGCATCATAATCCACACTATTTCCGGTTTGAAAAACTTTGACTTCTGGCGTATCCGGTGACGCGAACAGGCTCACATTTTCAGCACCATTCGCGGATTGTCCTATCAGCTTTTTTGCATTCCTGCAGTTTTTCGCCCTATGTCCTATCTCACTGCACTTAAAACACTTCATTTTCGAATGGTTTTTCGCATTTTCATCTTTATTTTCTTTACTATGCTGGTTTTGTTTACTTTTATTTTCAAATTTTTCCACAGCCATCGCATTCTGTACTGGATTTCGACTTGTTTCTTTTCGCGCATCGAATTCCTCCGAAATTGTGATTCGAAGCGTTTCAAAAGACGGCAATTTGTCACGTGACGACATCGCGCACCGAACATTCTCGGAGTTTTCCGGCAAGCTGCGCAGAAGCAAAACAGCCAATAAATCCTCACTGATTTCAACTTGCAATTCTGCCAACTCATCCCCCGTATCGAGAAAATCCCTAGAATGTTCCTGTGCGTCGTCACAATCTCGCATTTTCAAGGACATCAAGTGATTTAAGAGCGCAGCATTGCGCGCTGGACCCTTAGATTGATGCATGTTCTCCAACTTGGTCCAAATTTCTCGCGCGGATGCACAACCTTCTATTTGCTTAATTTCAGTTGGACTGATTGCAAGCACAATGTCCGATTATTCTTTCAGATCAGCTTCTTCCCATCTATTTGCATCTTTTTGAGATGCTGAATTGCCTTCCACAACCTCGGGTTTAACAGTTCTGCCACTTACATAACCCCGCGCGTTGTTCTTGATGAAAATTGCACGCATTTCACGTTTCCAAGTGTCATAATTGTCCTGATTAAGCACTTCAAATCTTACACCTGTCGCGTTCATCCTGACGATGCACTTGCGAACCCTTTGCAAACCGAAGCCAACCTCAAAAAAGAAAATCACTCGAGACCACATCTCAACAAAAGTTTCTATTTCTCTATTTTTCCAATGCATTCTGGGCCCATAACCTGTTAGCCGTAAGGCGACCTTGAAACAACTGATTGTAAGAGTGAGAAAAATCAATATATGACAGGGTTGCCCTAGCATCCTCAACAGATGAACATTAGATGTTGGACCAAACAGTTATAATTAATAATTATAACAGTTTTCAACTTAATTATAATCAGGATGGTCCCTCAAATTTTAGAGAAAAATTTCCGATCATTTCCCAGTTTTCAAAAAATTTCCCCGGTAATTTATATGTTTCAAATTGAAGCTTTATTCATAATTGAAGAATTATCAATTTCCAAATTCAAAATTCGTGAGTTGACCATTTTTCAAGGTTTGAATTTCAAATTATGCGGTTCGAATCGTCGACTTTCAAATTCAAACTTGCTGAATTTTTAACGTAATTATTCAATAACTTGATTTTTTTATGGTGGTCAAATATTAAATGTTCAGTTTTAAATCATTGTGACTCGCGTGGATTTCAATTTTATTTAGCTGAATTATAATCAGGGTGGCCCCACAAATCTCAGAGAAAAATTTCGGGTTAGTTTTTGGCTTTGAAACATTGTTCCTGGTCATTCAATTTGAATTCAATTTTTTTCGGCTAAATTATAATCATTTTTCATCATTTTTCAAAGACAAGTCTTATTCCTAACTGAAGAATTTTCAATTTTCAAATTGAAGATTCCAAAATAAAGAAATTTTGAAAGCGTTTAATTGATAAAGGTTCAATATAAAATTCCTAATTAAAAATTTAAAAATTTTGAGATTCAATTTTTCAACTCCAATTCAATTTCGATTTCCGGTTAGTTTATGATTTTTAAACAATTTTCCTGACGACTTTAATTTTTTAAACAAAAGCATTATTTATAATGGAAGAATTTTTAAATTCAAAATTATTCAGTTTTGAACGTGCAATTTATTATTTAAATTATTGCATTTCAAACGTATTGATTTGAAAACTTTTTAAATAATTTATGGAGGTTCAATACAAAATCAGAGTAACATTTTCAACCTCAAATATAAAATGTTTTTCTAAACTTTGAAAACTAAAGAATTCTTTATTTCCAAATTGAATAATTCAAAGTGGTAGAATTTTGAATTTTGTTAAATTGAAATTAAATGTTTCATAAAACATTTCAAATTTTACAATTCAAAATTGATGAGTTGAACACTTTTCAATGTTTTAATTTCAAATTATTTGGTTTGTAATGTTGTCTTTCTCATTTAAATTCCTGAATTTCAAAAGCTCGAATTTAAAAATTGTTCAACTTGAGATGGTTCAATATAAAAATATCAATTTTCAATATTTTGGATGTTAGGGAATCTAAACGCTAAACGGTCAGGGAATTTTCGATAAATTGAAGTTGAAGTTAATTTTATCATTTTTTTTTAAATTCAACAATTTTGTTGAAGGCATTCATTTTGGTTGAAAATTCAACTGTTTGGTTGAAAATTGATCTATTTTGTTAGAAATTGCATCTTTTTTGTTGAAAATCAGAACTGTTTGGTTAAAAATTATTCCGGCTTGGTTAAGGATTCAACTATTTTGTTGCGAATTCGTCTTTTTTTTTGGTTGAATTCAACTGTTTTCGGTTTAAAATAAAAATATTTTGCGATTGAAGTATGTATAAATTATTACATTTTCCGTTGAGAATGCATCTTTTTTTATTTGGTTTAAAATTCACGTATTTTGTCAAAAATTATCTTTTTTTTGTTAGAAAATTGATCTTCTTAATTGAAAATTTATATTTTTGATTGAAAATTCATTTCTTTCAGTAAAAATTAATTCGTTTTAATTGAAAATTTATTTGTTCCATTTTTTGTCAAAAATTGATCTTTTTTATAGAAATGCAATCCTCTTGGCTGAAAATTTATCTGTGTGGTTGAATATTCAACTGTTTCATTCAAAATTTATTTTATTTCGTTAAAAATAAAATTTTTACTGGAAATTTAACTATTCTATTTTTAGTTGAAAATTTATCTGTTTCGGGTGAAAATTCAACTATTTTGTTGAAAAGTCCTTCTCTTTTTATTTAAACTTTTATTTTCTCAAATAAAAAATTAACTTTTCTATTTTCAGTTAAGAATTTTTATTTGAAATTCATAAAATTTGTTGAAAATTTGGCTTTTTTGGTAGAAAAATAATCTTTTGATATGAAAGTTCAACTATTTCTTTAAAAATTTAACTATTTCGTCTAGAATTTTTTTATGCGTTTGAAAATTAATCTTTTACTGGAAATTTAACTAGGTATTCTATTTTTAGCTGAAAATTTTTGTTGACAATTTATTTTTCAGTAAAAAATTAATGTATTTTGTTAAACATTTGTCTTTTTGAGTACAAAATTCCACTATTTACTTCAAAATTCATTTTTTTTTTGTTGAAGATACATGATTTGATTTAAAAATTAATTTCTTTGGTTCAAAGTTGTACTATTTTGTTGAAAATTTGTTTATTTTTGGTTGAAATGGTATTTTTTTTTAAACATTTCACTTATTCTATTTTTGGTTAAAATTTTTTTAGTTGATAATTTATGTATTTCGTTGAAATCTCGCCTTTTTGGCTTAAAAATTGAATGTTTTGGGCGAGATATTTTTTCCTTATTGACTGAAAAATATTTCTTGGTTAAAAACTCTTAAGTAGAAAATTCCTCTTTTCGGTTTGAAAATTAGTCTGTTTTGGTTGAGGATTCAACTAATTTGTTGAAAATTTGTATTTATTGGTTTAAGTCAACGGTTTTTGATTGAAAATTAAAATATTTTTTTTAGTGAACATATCAACTATTACATTTTTCGTTCATTTTGTTCGAATTTCCTTTTTTCTTGGTATAAATTAATTTTTTTCACTAAAAATTGAATTCTTCTATTTTTGGTTGAAAATTTATCTTTTGGATTTCAAAACTTAACTATTTGGTTGAAAATTCATGTATTTTATGTATGTCTTACATAATTTGTGGATAACTTTTTATACCGAAAAGAAAAAGATAGAACGGTCAGAATAAATGAAAAATTGGTGAATAAAAAGTCAGGGAAAGTCTCGATGACAAAGAAATCTGATAAATTACGTAAATTTCTCATATCATAGACAAAAAGAATTCAAATCCATCCGAATTTCAGTTCCTTATATGTATATAATTTTGTATCAATATTTAATGTTTCGTATATACTGGAATCTATGTTTATATTTCTGTTAAGATACAACACTTGTCTTTTCTCAATTCAATTTTTTTTTAAATTTAATTAAACTGTTTGAGAAATTAACATAAGTGGATCTATCATGTTCTGTTCGCTTGGTTGTAGTTGAATCAAAAGGGCAAGAAATAAAAGCAGATATTTTTTATATATTGAGATCATTTTATTATATAATATAAACTCCAAGTCCTATATAATAACAGTTTCAGGGTTTGCCTCGGACTGGCCTTGTTAATGAATCGGTACCCTCGAAACGTACACAGTCAGGGCGCCTGAACCGTTTCCATTTGGAATGCATAATATTGCGCAATATACTCGACTGAGTACTCGCGCACTACGGCCCTACCGGGTTTGACTTCTATGGGACCTAAAGAATATCTTCCTCATTACACTTAACATATCGTTTTTCATTTGAATTCGGATTAAATATTATTATTATTATTAACGGCAGTAGAGGCAAAGCCTCTACTGCCGTTTCTTATGCGGATCGTCCATGGTATCCGCAAACCGATATCTTTCGAAAAGCCAGCAAAAATAATCATTGTCTGTATTATCATAAATGTTGCGTTATCTTTTCTGTGCATGTCACTTCATCAATGTCTGTATTATCATAAACGTTTGGCTGTCTTTTCTGTCATTGTCACTTAATCAATGTCCGTATTATCATAAACGTTTTGCTGTCTCTTCTGTCATTGTCACTTAATCAATGTCCGTATTATCATA
>CAKNYM010052824.1:158629-197984 GCA_932195095.1 Andricus curvator
ATTATCATAAACGTTTCGCTGTCTTTTCTGTGCATGTCACTTAATCAATGGCCGTATTATCATAAACGTTTCACTGTCTTTTCTGTCATTGTCACTCAATAAATGTCCGTATCATCATAAACGTTTCGCTGCCTCTTCTCTGCATGTCACTTAATCAATATTCGTATTATCATAAACGGTTCGCTGTCTTTTCTGGGGATTTTGATATTGAGATTGAGATTGAGGGGAGCCCGGGCGGGTCCGTACGGAGCCAACGGGCGTCGTGTATGCATGCCCGTTTATAATCGCCGGTGGCACTGGATGGTCTATCAAATTATCTGCTATACCTTGTCCAAAATGGTTGCAGAGAATATTCAGGCCAACATGCGTTTGCCGATATAATCTACGAGCCGTATGGTGTTGGTCCATCCATGCAAATATTGTATTCGCCTTTATTAAAAACTTGAAAGGAAGTGCGGGTACATGTAGGCAATACATATCCGTTCGTAGATGAAAGAAGTCTATTTGGGCCCATGTGGCCGTCCTTGTGGTGACACCTGACCAGGCGGCGAAAACTGAAACATTGGAACAAAGATTCTAATGTGGATAAATCTTGTATTTATGTGATATGTATATTATGCAAAGGTAACAACTATAAATTCACGAAATAATAAATTGATAAACAAATCAGGGTTCATCTGCAAAATTACGCACTTTGAAACGGTGAGCGCTTGTTTTCGGTTCACCATGTGTACACTCCAGGCGCAGAAAATTCATCATATTTCCAATTAAAAAAAAAAAAAAAAAAAAACAAGACCATCTTAATTAATTTTTTCTGAAAAAAGATCTTCTCCTTTCGCTTCACTGGGAGTCGAACCACAGAACTTCTGATCTCCGGTCAGGTGCTTTCCCATTAAGCTACTAAAGAGATCGAGAGAAGAAAGCACCTGACCGGAAATCAGAAGTTCTGTGTTTCGACTTCCAGCGGAGCGAAAGGAGAAGATCTTTTTTTAGAAAAAAATAAATTAAATATTACATAAAACAATTCATCCTTGTATTCATCCTTATATTTTGTATTATTCTAAAAACCCACTCGTTTGAAGCACGTAAACCACTTTAAAGCTTTACAAAACAGTGTACTGTGCGTCGGATTGCAAGTCGGGTCACCGCACACGGAATGTTACGAATAATTAATTATTAATTGAATAAGTTATTATTAATTTTATTATTACTCAATAAATTTCATAATCCACTCAAAATTGAATTTTTTATGACTGGAAATCCGGGCACCCTGGGTGTGTCCGGGACACTTATGTATACATACTTTCAAGTCGATTACTTTTGCAAAAGAATCCTAAATGAATTCTAAATACACCTTTTGTTTATAATGGATTTAAATAACGACGATTCGGAGGCCTTAAGCAAGATTTTAATTTTTACTTCACTAAATTGCAAAACTCTACCGTGATGGATACCCGGGTACATGTTCGTGAAGTTAGGACACCAACTATTAAATATCAAACTTTTGTTTAATGGAATCGTTTGGTCTTGTTTGGAAACCAAATTTTCTCGTTTTGACAGCAAAACTCAAAAAGATATTGAGTTTTCAAAATTGGAGTGCTAACTTCACGCTGGTTAACAAATTTTAATTTTTTTCAAAAATTCTTTTAGCAATCTTTTGGATGTCGTTTGGTCGCATTTGGAAGCTCACTTTTGACGTTTAGACGACGAAATTGTGTGAGTTATCAAATAAAAAATTTATTCGCGAGCGGCACCTTCTCAAGTGGTAGTGACCTTCTTTGGTCAGGCATGTCCTTAAATATCATATGATTTGTCAGATCTCCTGACATTTTGAAAATTTTACATATTTTAGAAATTTTCGAAATTTGAGAAATTTTGGTAATTTGAGAAATTTTGGTAATTTTATACATTTTGAGAATTTGAGATGTTTTTATAATTTTCGAAATTTTCAACAGTTTAGAAATTTTGATGATTTTACAAATTTTAATCATTTTTGAAATTTTAGATATTTTTGACATTTTGAAAATTTTGGCAAATTTTGGCAAATTTAGAAATTTTGAAAATTTGAGCCGCTTTCATAATTTTAGAAATTTTGAGAATTTTATTTTTGAACATTTTAGAAATTTGAGAAATTCTGATAATTTTAGAGATTTGAATAATTTTAGAAATTACAAATTTTTGAACATTTTGAATATTTTACTGATTTTAGAAATTTTGATAATTAAAATTTTTTTGAACATTTCAGAAATTATGATAATTTTAGAAACTTGAATGATTTTAGAAATTCTAAAAATTTCATAAAATTAAGAAATATTAGCAATTAAAAATTAAAATTAAAAATTTTGAATATTTAACAAATTTTAGAAAATTTTACAAATTTAAAAAAATTTTAGAAAATTGAACATTTTATAAAATTGAACATTTTATAAAATTCAAAATTTTTTATTTTTATAATTTCAGAAATTTTTAACATTTTAGAAATTTTTCACATCTCAGAAATTTTGAAAATATATGGAAATTTAGATGATCCAAAAATTTTCAAAATTTCTGGAAAGTTTCGGTACCACAGTTTTTGCGGTGAGGGGGTCAATTAACTCAAAATGCAATGATTTTCAGAAGACAATTATTATCTGATTTCAACTTTTTTTCCTTGAAATGAAAGCTAATCACATTTGGCATCGAATTGTCCTGGCCGATTTTTAAATTTCTGTTTATTTAATAAAAAAATTTTTTAAAAAAATTGACTTTTGAAGTATACCGGTTTTTGAAAAATGCTTTGATTCAATCAAAGATACCTAAAAACCTGGAAGAAACTTTCCAAAAAAGATGTTCAATAGCAATGCAAATGTTAAAAAATTTATTGAATTTGTTATAAACAAATAAGTTAATGAAAATGGTTTCGTGGGGATTGGCGGCGATACGTCAGTTGATTCGCACTAAATTTGAACAATTTATGGACAAAAAGAGTTTTTTAGTTGAATTAATAAAAGTTAATAAATAATTTGCTATTTTAAAAGCAATTTTTATAAACAAATATCCATATCAGGTATTTTTTATGGAATAAATAAAGTTTTTTCTATGGAATCGATCATATATTACTTGGAAATAAAACCGAAGTATCATATTTAGTCACCAAATAAAAGTTTATAATTGTTTAAACTACCTTAATTAACTAATGCACTATTTGGCTATTTTTGGAGGTACAAACTTTATTTTTTAGATAAAATTAACTGTAAATAACTAACTTCTAAATTTTCAAGAACATTTTGATGACAGTTAACAATTTATTATTATAAACAACAATTGCTTAAGCAAATTTTTATCATTGTATGTATTTATAAATAAAAAACCGCTTTTTTCACGGAACTAACAGCCAGTTATTTAGCAATGATTTTTTGCTATGAATCGATAACATTTGATAATTGTTTAACCAAACTTAAATAACAAATGCATTATTTGGCTATTTTTCAGCATTTAAACTTGTTTTTTTTTGTGTAATCAACTGTTAATAACACATTTTTTAACTTTCCACATACAATTCTGCTGTTTCGAGACAACTTTCGCGCAACATGTTTGTATCGATTGGTTTGCCACATGTGGGTCGTTATTGAACTATCAAAAAAAGTAAAAAAATGTGTTAGTAACAGTTGATTACACAAAAAAAAAACAAGTTTAAATGCTGAAAAATAGCCAAATAATGCATTTGTTAATTAAGTTTGGTTGAACAATTATCAAATGTTATCGATTCATAGCAAAAAATTATTGCTAAATAACTGGCTGTTAGTTTCGTGAAAAAAGCGGTATTTTATTTATAAATACATACAATGATAAAAATTTTATAAACAATTGTTGTTTACAATAATAAATTGTTTACTGTCATGAAAATATTCTTAAAAATGTAGAACTTAGTTACTTACAGTTAATTTCTTCGAAAAAATCAATATTGTACCTCCAAAAATAGCCAAATAGTGCATTTTTTAATTAAGGTAGTTTAAACAATTATTAACTTTCATTTCGTGACTAAATATCATACCTAGGTTTTATTTTCAAGTAATATATGATTCATTCCATAGAAAAAACATTATTTATTCCATCAAAAATACCTGATATGGATATTTGTTTATAAAAATTGCTCTTAAAATAACATATTATTTATTAACTTTTATTAATTCAACTAAAAAACTCTTTTTGTCCGTAAATTGTTCAAATTTAGGGCGAATCAAGTGACGAATCACCGCCAATACCCATGAAACCATTTTCATTCACTTATTTGTTTATAACAAATTCAATAAATTCTTTAACATTTTCATTGCTATTGGACATCTTTTTTGGAAAGTTTCTTTCAGATTTTTAGGTATTTTTGATTGAATAAAAGCATTTATTAAAAACTGGTATACTTCAAAAGTCATTTTTTTTCATTTTTTTTTTCATTTTTGTTAAATATTAAATAAACAAAAAAATAAACAAAGGGTTAAATAAAAAATGTTATTTTTATTGTATCATATTTATTATTATTTGGCTCCAAATTTTATTCTTTTGTTAAAAATTCAACAATTTCGTTAATATTTTTTCTTTATCCATTAAAAAATTGCTTTTGGTTCATAATTTAACTATTGAATTAGCTATTGAAGTTGGTGTTTAAAAATTCGTTTCGTTTTGTAGAAACTTCATTTTTTTTTTTTTTAAGTGCAACTGTTTGGTTAAAAATTAAACTGACTCGGTTGAAAATTAACTTCTTTGTAGAAAATTGACATTTTCGGGTTGAAAATTAAAAAAATAAGTAGAAAATGTAACTATTTGATCGAAAGATGAACCACTTTGTTAAAAGTTATTCTTCTTTGTTTGAAGATTCATCGTGTTAGTTAAAAATGCACTGCTTTTATTGAAAATTCACTTTTTCCATTGAAAATTAATTTTTTAACTTTAAATTTAACTATTGCATTCTTGGCTGTATCTTTTTAATTGTAAATTCAACTATCTGGTTGAAAATTCAATTATTTGATTGAAAATTCATCTTTCATTATTTCATCTTTCATGATGCGAATTTTCAACCAAAAAGTATTACATTTTAACAAAATTCTTGAATTTTCAGCAACATAAATGAACTTTTAACGAAACAGTCAAATTATCCAAACAAGAAGATTAATTTTCTGCCAAAACAGACAAATTTTCAATAAAAAATATTTGAGTTTTCATTAAAGCAGTTAAATTTTCATTTAAAAGAGATACAAAATAATTTATGTTTTTTTTTTTTTTTTTTTTTTTAAGTTTTTCGTTTATTATTATTATGTTTGGCAAGGAAATTGGCGTCACGTTTACTGGGACGTTTAGCTTAGTTATATTGTTAATTAAAAAAATTAATTTTTTACCTCATAAAAAAAAAATTTCAACAAACTAGTTAAATTTTCAAGCATTGAGATATATTTTCAACTATATAGTTAAATTTTTAACAACAAAAATTGAATTTTTATCCAATAAGATAAATTCTTACTTCGGAAATGGAATATTTATATTTTTAATTAAAAAAATAAATTTTCAACAAAATGGTTAAATCCTCAACCATAGAGATGAATTTTTAAGTAAAATTAAGCATTTTCAACCACAAAATGAATTTTATAACAAAGTAGATCAACAAAGTAGTTGAACTTTCAACTAATAAGATTAATTTTCTACCAAAAAAGACGAATTTTTAACAAAATATATCAATTGTCAACCAAATAGTTGAATTTTCAAAAATATAGTTCAGTTTCAAACCAAAAAGATGAATTTTCAAGCAGGAATTTTCAACTACGAATGATAAATTTTCACCATTAAGTGAACAAGGTAAATTTTCAGTAAAAAAAAATTAATTATTACAAAAAAAAAACTGATGGCAGATTTTCGAAAACCACTCATCGCTTATTTTCATAAATAACAAAATGAAAATTCAACTTTCTAATCGCAAAGCTATTAAACTTAAGCTTTCTTTTGAGATAAAAAAATAAAAAAATATGTCTTTTCGTCAAAAAAAAATCAAATTTGTTTTTGATATTCATTTTTGAAGGTCAAATATTTCTTTTTGAAAAAATACTGATGATAATAGAATGGGCGTGAAAAAACACTATCGATAATGTGATATTTCAACAAAAAAAAATCAAATTTGTGTCAAGGGAGATGAATTTTAAAACTAAAAAGACGAATTTTCAACCAAATTGTTGAATTTTCAACTATAAACGACCAATTTCATACCAATAATAAAAAGATAAATTTTCAAGAAAAAAAATAACTTTGAACAAAAAAGACTAATTTTTAACAAATAAAGATTCTTTGGTCAAGAAAGAAAAAAAGGTTTATTCAAATTTTTGAAAATTCAAGCCAAAAGACGATTTTTCTGTAAAACAGTTAAATTTTCAAACCGATAATATGAATTTTCAATCGTTGTAATTTTTTACCAAAAAAGAGAAAATTTCACACAGTTTCAGTTCAAAAAATCCATTTTAAACCAAAAGACAAAAAATTTCAACAAAATAATTAAATTTTCAACTAATGAGATGAACCAGAAAAAAAGTGTTTTACATAGTAATATCTTCTATTCAAGAAGTTGAATCATTAAATAAAAAATTGATATTTTTACCAAGTAATGTAATAGTAGATATTTTAACCAAAAAAATATTTCAATTTTCAATCAAAAACCGTTGAATTTATGTTATATTTTCAATAAAAAAACTCAACTTTCAACATAAAAGACGAATTTTTAACAAATAAAGATTTTTCAGTTGAGAAAGCAAAAAAAAATTTTATTTAAATTGTTGAACTTGCAAACCAAAATAAGAATTTTCTGTAAAACAGTATGAATTTTTAAACCGATAATATGAATTTCCAACCCTTGCATTTGTAACCAAGAAAAAGGAAATTTCATACCATGAAACTTAGTTTCCTTCCAAACAAGACGAAATTTCAACTAAAAAAGATTAAATTAAATTTTCAACTAATGGGATGAACCTTCAACCAACAAAATAATTTTTTCAACATAGCAGTAATTTTTTCCCAAGAAGTTGAATTATTAAATAAAAAAGATCAATGTAATACTAAATATTTTAACCAAAAATAATTTTCATTTCAAATCAAAAACCGTTGAATTCAACCAAAAACGACGACTTTTCACAAAAAATAGTTCAATCCTGAACCAAAGTTTGCCCCCAAAAAATTAAAAACTATACACGAATCATAATATTATTATTGTATATTTACCAACAGAATTAACGATAATAGCTGAAGCGAAGATAAGAGTGCCGAGGAACCTCATTTTTAGCTAATACTCAGAAACTCGTAACCGTATTGTAAATAATGCATTTTTTACCAAATATTTGATTATATATACCATTTGTAAGATGTTTCGGAGGGGGGAATCTTATTTTTCGATGATATTTTTATTTCCTCAGTCTGTTTTTTTTTATTTTATTTGAAGGCAAAAAAATAGTGCTGATTCACAATGTAAACTGGAACCTGGATGTACTGCCGGTCACAGACGTAGCCTAGTTAGCGTACTACTTGGCCTACTTGGTCCGAAAATGTATTGGAAAACTTTTTTTTTGTATTTTAATGCATATCGCCCGAAAAATTGTTCGAATTCACAAAAAAATAAATCCGTTTTTGTTTGTTTACAAAAAAATGATATTTAAAGGTGGCAAATTTAATCATACTGTTGAAAATTCGAAAGTTTTCTACCAAAATAGTTCAATTTTCAACATCTGAAAATTGAAGACAATTAAAAATCCAACCGTTGTAACTTCAACTTTAAATTTTCTTGAATTTATAATTTTTAAAAATGCAATTATTTTGTTGAAAATTCAAAAAATTTCTACCAAAATAGTGAAATCTTCCATTTTCAACTATTCAACATTGAACATTCAGATTTACTCAATTTTTAAAAATTAGAAATTCAACTTGTTTGTTGGTAATTTAATCTTATTGTTGGAAAATCGAAAATTTTCTTCAATTTTCAACGGTTCAAAATTGAAAATACCACCGTTGAAAATTCAATTTTCTTCAACTTTTAATTTTTCAAAATTGGAAATCCAACCTTTGAAAATTCAGTTTTATTCCATTTTCAACAGTTAGAAATTCAACTTATTTGTTGAAAATTAATTCCTATTGTTGGAAATTCGAAAATTTCCTACCAAAATAGTTCAATTTCCCATTTTCTTCAATTTTCAACTGTTCAAAATTGAAAATCCCACCGTTGAAAATTCAATTTTCTACAGTTTTTAACTTTTCATAATTGAAAATTCAATTTTCAACTGTTCAAAATTGAAAATCCAACTTTGAAAATTCAATTTTATTCAATTTAAAAAAATTAGAAGTTCAACTTATATGTTAAAAATTTAATCATACTGTTGAAAATTCGAAAATTATTTACCAAAATAGTTAAATTTCCAATTTTCTTCAATTTTCAACTGTTCAAAATCCAAAATCCAAGCATGGAAAATTCAATTTTCTTCAATTTTCAACTGTTGAAAATTCAACTTATTTGTTGTAAATTTAATCATATTGTTAAAAATTCGAAATTTTTTTTTTTAATATTGGGAAAAGAGCAAAAATAATTCACTCAAAAATACAAAATATTATTTAAACAATGATTTTTATTGAGGTTCACTTATTATTTGTTTATAACTAAAAAGTTGAAGCAAAACTAAAGATTTCAGAAAAAGCTAACTTTCTAGCATTACTCTAAAATAAGATAGTTACAAAAAAAAATCAATTATTTAAATGAGCATTAACAAAAAAGAAGGCAGAGATAAACAATAATAATTTGTTTGAATAATTATTTTTGCTGAATTGAATTAATTATTAACTCTCTCCAAATGATAAGTAGATAAATAGTTGTCAATTTCAGAAAAGAACCACAAGTTTCTAGCATTATTCTAATTGAATATTATTAACAAAAATAATAATACATTGCTTGAACAATTAATTTTGTTGAATTTCATTAATTATTTAACTCACTCCAAGTAAAAAGTGGACAAAAAGTGGAAAATTTCAGAAAAAACCGCTGTTTCTACCATTATTTAAAGATAATAATATTAAGAATAAAACGTTAAATGTGTTCAACGTTGAGAACAATAATCTCAGAGTTAAATGTTAATTTTTCTTTGGTTGATAATGAATTTTTTTAACCTGAAAATTAACTATTCCAGTTATTTTACTTATTATTTTAATTGAAAATTCATCTTTTTTGGTTAAAAATTTTATTATTCTGTTCAAAATTATACGATTTTGGAAGAAAATCATTTCATTCGGTTAAAAATCCCACTGTTTTGTTGAAAATTAGTTTTTTGGTTGAATTAAATTGTTTTGGATTTAAAATTAATTTTTTTTTTCGTTGAAATATATGCACTATTACATTTTTCGTTGAGGATTCATATTTTTCGGTTGAAAATTAATTTTTCCAATTGAAAATTTAACTATGCCATTTTTTATTGAAAAATGATCTTTTTCAGTTGAAAATTCATATATTTTGTTTAAAATTCGTCTTTTTTTTGGTAAAAAATTATTCTTCTTGGTTGAAAATTGATCTTTTGTAGCTGAAAATTCCTGTATTTTGTTAAAATTTCATCTCTTTGGTTTCAAACTAAACAATCTTGTTGAAAATTTGTCTTTTTTGATTGAAATTTCGTCTATTACATTTTTCATTAAGAATTCATCTTTTTGGATAAAAAATTTCATTATTTGCTTAAAAATCAACTTTTTTGTTGCAAATTCGCCTTTTTGGCTTGAAACTTCAACAATCTGCTTGATTTTTTTCTGCCTTGACCGCAAGTTCAACTATTTTTTTGAAAAATTGTTTTCTGGTTGAACGTAACTGTTTTTGGTTGGAATATCAACTATTACATTTTTTGTTGAGGAGTAATATTATTTCGTTCAAAATTATTTTTTTCAATAGAAAAAAAATTCATGTATTTCGTCAAAAGTTCGTCTTTTTTTGGTAAAACATTATCTCTTTGGTTCCAAATGTACCTATTTTATTACAAATTCGTCTTTTTTGGTTGAGTTCAATTGTACCTGATTCAAAATGAAAACCTTTTTTAGTTGAAATTTCAACTATTACCTTTTTCATTAAGAATTCATCATTTTTGGTTGAAAGTTGAACTACTTTGTTAAAAATTCATTCATTTTTTTAAATGAAAATTTAACCATTCAGATGTATCAGAAAAGAATCTAGAAGATTTTAAAGAATTGTTTTCATTTTATAGGATTTTACAAAATATTAGGAAGTTATCTGGGTACTAATTTAAATTTCCCTCTACTAATGCCCCTTCAGCCGCGCAGGTCCATTTAGGGCATTAGTTCCGCATTTGGTCGGTGTGCAGCGCTAGTGCTACCCTTTCTCGCAACTGAGATGAATCGCTCAGGATATAAGAATGCTTCAACTTCGAACCTCGAATTATTTTGCGAGGCGGCCGCGGCTCGCCGACCGCCATACCTTTTTGATGTTCGAGACGTTAATTAACGTTTTCGGACTCAACAAAATAAATCCTTTTTTTTGTAGCGACATGCTCTTGAGGAATGTTTATAAATTATTCACAAAATTTAATCATTCTTCACTAATGTTTAAACATCCCCCTTTCCCCCAAAAAAATGTAATGGAGCAGATAAAATCTCTAGGTCTACCACTTTTTAAAATAATAATTAAAAATTTTAATAAAATCGATTTGTATGAATTAGAGCTATTTTCATGAAAAAAATTGAATTCTCTGTCAAAAATTTGTCGCATAATTTACTTTATTTAAAAACCAAAAAATCGTGGCGGACATGAACCTATGTTTTAAACAAGGTTTAAGTATAGGTCTAAACCTAGGGCAGACCTGGTTATTTCTCCCAGTCACTTGGACCAAGTCCTAAGAAAAGACCAGGTTTTGTCGGGAAGTGTGCTATGTGGGATATGATCGTCTCAAAGAAAGACAATTTTCAAAATCGAAAAATCAATTTTTTGAAAACTTAGAATTCTAGATAATAAGGAAGTTAAACTTTTTCCTCTGAGAATTTTTCTTGCCAAACGTTCATTCTTAATAATAAAAACGAAATATTGAAAAAAATTTCTCCCTGATTTAATTAGGTTTTAAAACTTAAATCGTTCTAACTCGGCCAAATAATATTGAAATGAGTTCATATTTGTAGAACGTATTCAAAATGCTCTAGCGATGCCTAGCGATGTCGCTGGTAGCTAATGCGTTGCGAGGACTGCTCTGTCAGGGAGCGGTTTCGAAGTTCAGTCTGCGCGGGCAGACGTCGAGTACTTTTTCCAAAGCTGAATATCTCAGTAAATTTTCAACGATTTGATATGAGATTTTTCAAAAAACTTCATTCAATATTGCTGAACAAATCACTCACTGGAAGTTGTTTGAAAGTCGAAGTTACCTAGATACTTTTTACCGGTGAAACAAAAAAAAAACACAATTATCGATTGACCTCATTTTACTATTAAATATTATTAAACAGTAAGCGATTGTTAACTTTTTTATGATTTTCTAGGCATCACTAAAGTATTTTGAATACGTCCTAGAAATATGAACTCATTTCAGTAATATTTGGCCGAGTTAGAACGATTTAAGTTTTAAAAATTAATGAAATCAGGGAGAATTTTTTTTCAATTTTTCGTTTTTATTATTAAAAATAAACGTTTCGCAAAAAAAATCCTGGAACGAAAAAGTTTCATTTCCTTATTCTCTAGAATTCTACATTCTCAAAAAATTGATTTTTTGATTCTGAACATTTTCCTTCTTTGAGAAGATCGGATAATACTTTTACGTGTTTTCGAGCGTCGGAGGGGTTATTGCACCCGGCGACTCAATTCTTAGCAGGCGGTATGTGATCATTTTTGACGAATCATAATGCTGTCAACTTGTTTACGATGCCAGAAAAACTGTACACACAAAGCTGCCTCTCACGAGGGAAGAGAGCATGTCAAGGTCCGTTATATCAAGGTTCCAGTGTAACCAATATTTTCGATAAATAATAACGCAGTCAACATGTTTACGACGCTTGAAAAGCTGACTGAAATACCATGTGTGACCTGATTCATATTAATAACATGTATGCATCACTAAGATGGTTCTTATTTATACCTGTTGGTATTTTTTTTAGAATTTCTCTACTACCACCCCTACTCTTGTATGGATGCCCAAAAAAAATTTTCTTCAAATTTGACCGAAATTGGTTAGTAATTAGAGGTCGCGCAAAGAACAGGAAGTTTCACATTGATTTAACATGGGAAAAAGTCAGATTTTTGAAATATAATATTTAAACGCCATAATATGTTACAAATAATTCCGTATTTCAGTATATTGTTTAGAATTCGTCAGAGAAAAAAAAGAATTCTCAACAAAAAGTGTAAAAGTTTATATTTCCACCAAAAATATTTTTATTTTCAATAAAAAAACTGTTAAATTAAACCGGCAAATACGAATTTTCAACAAAAAAGTTAAATTTTCGATTAAGAAAGATTTTTCAATCAATGAATAAATAAAGTCTCATTCAAAATGATGAGTTTTTGAGTCACAAAGGCGAATTTTGGAAAAAAATGTTGAATTTACAACACAGTAATGTTCATTGTCTACCAAAATGATTAAATTTTCTACTAAAAAAGACAATTTTTCAGCGGAAAATGATTAATTTTCTAGACAAAAATTGGATAGCTACATTTTTAGCAAGGAAAATTAATTTTCCACAAAATTTGTTTAATTTTAAACCAAAGAAATGATCTTTCAACTAAAATTATGCATATTCAATAAAAAAAATACATATTTGAATTTTCAATCCAGAAGATGAATTTTCAACAAAAAATAGAATAGTTTAATTTTAGGTTAGAGAAATAAGTTTTTAACCAAATATAATGAATTTTCAACGAAATAGTTAAATTTGCAACCAAAAAAATTAATTTTCGAAAAAAAACTAATTTTCAACCAAAGAAATAAATATTCAATCGAAAAGATTGATTTTCTACCAAAAAAAGAATAATTTTTAACAAAATACATCATGAATTTTCAACAAAATATTTTAATTTTCAATGGAATTTTCTACCTAATAGTTAAATTTTCAACGAAAAAAGTGAATTAGTGACCAAGAAAATTAATATTATACCACAAAAGATAAAGTTTCAACAAAATACATCAATTTTAAAATAAATGGTTGCATTTTTGACTGAAAAAGATTGATGTGCAACCAAACATGAAATTATTAAATTTTCAGTTTAAAATATAATTTAAAAAAAAAGTTAACAAAATAGTCTAATTTTGAAAAAAAAGAAAAAACGATGTTTCATTATTCTTAAATGACCGATTTATGATTGATTCTTATTTTTTTAACGAATTCCGAACACCATACTGAGATACGGAATGATTTGTGGCATATCATCGCGTTTATGTGTGACGTGTGAAATGATTCATCACTTTGGTTACCAATTTTTTTTTTTAATTCAACTTTTTTGTTGAAAATTATTTTTTTTCGGTCGAAAATTAATTTTTTTAACTGAAAAATTTAACTATATCATGTTCACTTGAAAATTTGTCTCAGTTGAAAAATCAACTGATTGGTTGAAAATTCCTGTTTTTTGTTGGAAGTTCATCTTTTTTTTCAATATTTTAATTTCAAATTATTCGGTTTGTAACGTTGACTTTCTCATTTAAATTGCTAAATTTCAAACGTTTTGAATAGAAAGTTGTTTAACTTAAGAAGGTTCAATAGAAATCATTCAATTTCCATTTACTTGTTTTTAAACATTTTTCTTCGTGATTTAATTTTTTTAACTACAAGCCTTATTCATAACTGAGGAATTTTTTATTTTCAAATGTTAGAATTTTAATTAGAACAATTATGTAGCGCTTAAAATAGAAATTAAATGTTCTGAAAACATTTCAAGTATTTTAGGATTTAGTTGGAATTCAATTTTTTGCAACTGAATAATAATCAGTATGACACATCAAATATCAGAGAAAAATATCCGGTCATTTTCCGGGTTTCAAAAATTTTTCTTTGTCCTGAAAATTTTTTTGATAAAAGCCTTGTTCATAATTGAAAAATTCTCGATTTCCAAATTGAAGAATTAAAAACGTTTTAAGTACATTTCAAATTTTACAATTTAGTGATGCTGGAATTGCAAATTATCCATTTTGGATCTTTTGGAAGGGAACTTTCTAATTTAAATTTCTGAATTTCAAACGAACTAATAAAAAAAAAGTATAATTTGAGTTGATTCAACGTACAAATTTCTATTTTAAATTTTTCAGATATTATGCGACTATAGAATTTTTTTAAACAGAAACTCCTCAAAAAAGTTTTCTCCATATTTTGCATCGCTTGGCTCAAAATTTAAATTTTCTATTCTTTCATAGTATTTTTCACAAATGCAACCTCAATGATTTTTTAGAATAAGTAATTCATTTTTGTTGAGAATTCGTATTTTTGAATTGAAAATTCTTATATTTTGGTAGAAATTGCATCTTTTTTTGTTAAAAATTAAAACTGTTTGGTTGAAAATTAATTTAATTTCTTTGAGGATTCAACTATATAATTCCTTTTCCAAAATTTAACGTTTTTGTTGAAAATTATCGTTTTTGTTGTTGAGAATTAATTTTTTTAACTGCTTGAAAATGCCTGTATTTTATTGAAAATTCGTCTTTTGTGATAGAATATTAATTTTATTGGTGAATAATTCATCCTTTTGGATGAAAATTCATTTTGTTCGTTGAGAATTTAACTATTAGGTTGAAAATTATTGTAAAAATACAAATATTTGGTTAAAAAATGAATGTACTTTGTTAAAAAAAAATGCATTTTTTTTCGTTGAAAATTCATTTCTATGATTGAAAGTTAATTTTTTCTTTAAATCAAAAATTAATTTTTTTTAACTGAAAGTTTATTTGTTCCATTTTTTCTGGAAAATTGATCTTTTTTATAGAAATTTAATCTTCTTTACTGAAAATTCATCTGTATGTTTGGAAATTTAACTATTCCGTTGAAAATTCATTTTATTTGGTTAAAAATAAATTTTTTACTGTAAATTTAACTGTTCTATTTTAAGTTGCAAATTTATTTGTTTTAGGTGAAAATTCAACTATTTTGTTGAAAATTCGTCTTTTTGATAGAAAAGTAATCGCATTTGAAACTTTATCTTTTTGGTCCAAAATTGATTTCTTGAAAATTTAACTATTTTGTTGAAAATTCATTTTTTTTCTGTTGAACTTTTATTATTTCAAATGAAAATCTAATTCTTCTATTTTCGGTTGAAAATGTATATTTATGAGTTCAAAATTCATGTATTTTGTTGTAAATTTTCCTTTTTTGGTGGAAAAATAATCTTCAGGGTGGAAAATTCAACTATATGTTTAAAAAATTAACTATTTCGTAGAGAATTTTTTTTATTATTTTTGAAAATTAATATTTTACTGGAAGTTTAACCAGGTACTCTATTTTTGGCTAAAAATTAATTAATTTGTTTGAAAATTTAACTATTTTGTTAAAAATTCGTTTTTTTTTTATTGATAATTTTTTTTTATCATTTTAATTATTCCATTTTTGTTAAAAAATGTATTTTTTTAGTGGAAAGTTAATATAGTTTGTTCAAAATTGATTTTTTCGTTGAAGATACATCATTTGAGTTAAAAATGAATTTTTTTGGTTGAAAGTTGAACTATTTTGTTGCAAATTCAATTTTTTTTAATTAAAAATTTAACTAAATTGCAATTAATCTAGAAGTGATTAGAATTCATAATAAATCCTTTGAAATTCATTATAAATTCTTCGAAATTCAATTTAGTACACGATAAAATATGCCGGAAGAGAAAATTAAAATCCGGCAAAATATGCCGGACGAGAAAACTAAAATCCGGCATATTTGGCCGGAATAGAATACTCGACCTTTTCCTTATTGACTGAAAAATATTTCTTGGTTAAAAACTTTTTTTTCGAAAATTCCTCTTTTTAGTTAGAAAATTAGTCTGTTCTGGTTGAGGATTCAACTAACTTCTTGAAAATTTGTATTTGTATTACGCGCCTCCTCACCAAGATCCACTCGTAGTCCCCCCACTTCATGCTGGTTTGTCACATTTTTAAAGTCCAAACTCGAAAACAAAAATACGCTGACACACCCGCGCTCATCTGGATTGTCATTCTCTTTTTTGTGCTGAAAAGTGTCACATCGTTCCGAGATGGGAAACGAAAACAAAGTTATTCAGAGGAAAATAATTATTCACGAAAGCTAGAAAAAAGGCTTGAAGCTTCGGAAAAAAATTAGCAGGTCCGAAAAAACATCGCCGTTGCTGGAGATCTCCGTCTTCATCTTCTTGTTCGTCCTTTTCTTCAAGTTCTTCAGGTATATAACAAGCTTTTAGCTGCATCACCTACCTGTATATCTTTCAGGTGCTTCTTATCTGATTAACCAAATCTGGCCTTCACCTGACTTTGTTAGAAATATGTTATTGTTTATAACCATGGAGGCTCTCACCTGCGTGAAAAGCTGCGGATGCTGCTGTACTTCCATTGCAAAATACCATGCAGGCTCTCACATGCGTGAAGAGTAGCGGATGCTACTGTCTCCTTTCGCAACTATTTGCCTCAAGTCTAATCTGCACATGTCAGACAAGCCCTGCCCTGTTTGTAGAGTAGCGGATGCTGCTATGTTTCCAGAGGCAATGACCTGAAACCTCATTTTCATTATGAGATCTTTATATTACAATATTTCTTTTTTACTCTCAACAGATGGTCGTCAAGGCCACGTTCTTCGTGAATTTCGAGATATGATGATAGAAGAGCAGACTTGCCAGGTGTTGTTGCTCAGGCACCTCCTGTAAATGAAACGCCAACAACTTCAAGTGCTATGGGTTCTGACCATTTGACCTTCGGATTAGACAATTATTCCCAACAACCTTAGAAGTCCAATCGACTTCTCAGAAGGATGACACATCTAAGAAAACGCTTGATGACGAGATCCTACACGTGGTTGGGAGACGTTATGTGGAAGAACGGGTCTCAGCCGCAGCAATATGCGAAGTTTAGTCCGTTGGTTGGACATACTTAAAGTAGGTTTATCTAAGGAAGAGAGAACGGAGCTCGTTAAGAAATATCCACCACCCAGAAATTGCCTCTTGATCGATTCACCTAAATTAAATGTTAAGGTTAGAACCGCTCTTCAGTCACAAGAATCAGCTTTGTTAAGAGATGCTCGAATTATTTTAAAGCAAGCTCGGTTGACAGCCTGCATATCTGCAGTGGCAAAAACTATTTCAACTCTAGTACAACGGGATTCAATTACTGAAATTCCTCCAATAGAAGCTTTGAGCGACTCTTGCCGTTTACTCGCTGATCTTAAAAATAATGAATCTCAAATTAGAAGCAGCCTTATTTTGACCCACTTAAATACAACTTCTAGGGATGCTTCAAAATTAACACTGACTGACGATTTTTTATTGGGCAAGGATTTAGCAGAAAATTTGAGGTCATCCAAAGTTCTGGAGAACACTTCTAAGACTCTAAAATCATTAAAGAACCAGCATCCGGGAAATTCAACAAACTTCAAAGGCCCGCCCCGTCGACAAAACAAATCTGACCCATCGATGCTAGGCTGGCAGAAGAAAACGTCTGCGGATCCTCCCAGGAATTACCGGAAACAGGATCCTCATTCCAAAAACCCAATCCAGGAGGGACTCCTCGAGGGGAACGACGAAGGAATCTACGAGGGACTCGACGAGGAGATATTCAATGGTTCTGTACGTAAAATTGCTGGACACTTGTGTTCATGATCATACGTTGGAAGGTAGCTGGGGCATTCTTCAATACAAAGGGCATCCTATTATATTCAAAGTGTCCTTGCGAAGTAGAAAAAAGCTGTATATTTTTTTGATGTCTCTTCCATCGGGATCTCATGGAAACTAGCACTCATGTCAAACGCGGAGAAGAATTTAGCTTGACCTAAATGATCTAGTATATCGTCTATCACTGGGAGAGGGTACGCGTCTTGGTCAATGCCTTTATTGATTTGTCTGTAATCTACTACCAATCTTCCCACATAGAACACTTTCCGAAAAAAACTGTTCTTTTCTTAGGACTTGGTTTTTAAACAAAGTAAATTAATGCGACGATTTTTTGACAGAGAATTCAATTTTTTAAATGAAAATAGCTCTAATTCATATATTTAATCGATTCAGAAATCGATTTCTTATTAAAAATTTTAATTTGTGTAAAAAAGTGGTAGACCTTTAGCTGCTACTTTTTAAATTTTGTTATTTTGTTGGGGGGATTTTGAAAGATTTGTGAAGAGTGATTAAGTTTTCTTAATACTTCCTCAAGTGCATGTCGTTACGCAGAAAATGTATTTATTTTAAATTCGAAAACGTCGATTGACATCTCGAACACCACAAAGGTATGGCGATTGGCAAGCCGCGGCCGCCTCGCAAATTAATTCGAGGTTTCAAGTTGAAGCATTCTTATATCCTTGGCGATTAATCTCAGTTGCGAGAATGGGTAGCACTAGCGCTGCACACCAACCAAATGCGGAACTAATGCTCTAAATGGGCCTGCGCGGCTGAAGGGTCATTAGTAGAGGGAAATTTAATTAGTATCCCACACAGTATAAAGATGATATCATATACAGCTTCCAAATCTAATTGAAGTTAAAAAATGGGAAATTAGCACCACAAACCTTTGTTCAAAAATACACTATCGTGCAAAAGTTTACGACCACCTCTTTTTTGATGACTGATAAAGTTCTCTTAATTTTAATCATGTCAGAGCTAAAATTTGTTCTCCCTAAAGGGTTGAATGCTCTCAAAATTATGTATAAAATGAGCCCAGGATGAAGCCAATTTATCCATCTTTTAAATAGATATTGCAAAAATAATGTAAATTTCAATGTTTTCTTAAATTTTCAAAAGCTTCCGTAATAATCAATATTTGTTAATGTTCTTGTTTGTGCTCATTTTAAACCTATTTTGCTAGTTTGTGAATATATTAAACATATAACCATAAAGTTTCTATAAAAGTTCCTCAAAATATAAATGTATTCAATTTTTATTTTTATTTACCTACAGATAAGATGTTTTCAAATTTTTCCAAATTCATCCTGGGCTCATTTTATACAGAATTTTGAGAGGATTCAACCCTTTAGAGAGAACAAATTTTAGCTCTGACATAATTAAAATTACGAGAAGTTTATCAGTCATCAAAAAAGAGGTGGCCGTAAACTTTTGCACGGTAGTGTATTTAAGCAATGATCAGAGAAAATTTTATTGACTCAAATAATTACTAAAAGATAATATTTCCCTGGCAGTAATGGTCAATTATAGCAACAAGAAAATAATTAAATGATTGTATTAATTCAATTGCATCTGAGCAGGTCAACATATATTAGTTTTTAATTTAATTTTAATACTGTGCATGTTTTAAACATTTAATTTATAGAAAATTTGTAGCCCTTTTTTGGGTGAATAACTTTTGTCTGTTCATTTTTTTCATAGCTTGTGTCGTTTCTCAAAGAATGTAAATTTTTCACTTTTTATGTTATTTTTTACGATTAAAATAAAAACTACGCATCCAATCAAAAAGTGATTTGTAACAAATTTATGGCTCTTTTTTTGGTGCACACTTTTTCTTATTGATCTTTTTTCGTATGTTGCATATAGTCTGACCGCAAGATTGAATTTTGGATTACTTTTTTTATGGTTAAAACCAGAACCATTGGTCAAAAAATGCTGGTTAACGAACTCGATCTTTCTTGTTGATCCCCTAATTGTGTTTAAAATTACAACATAAGGGAGCCTTCACATATTACGTAACATTAAAAAGAGGGGAGGGGTTCGTGTTTCGTTGCGGTCTGTTATGTGTGTGTGTATGTGTGTGTGGGGGGGGGGGATTTTTACTCGATTATGTAACATTTTTAATTTATGAATTTTCTGCACTACCAACTTTTTATATCAAAATTTCTGAATAAATAATTTTACTTCATCATAAAATTTATTTCTAAATGTTTCTAAAAATTATTGATAGAAGAGAAAATTTAAATTGTAAATGATTGTTTTATAATGGGAAATGATTCTGTTCCCAACATTTCGCTACCACACTATAATTTGTAAACTTTTTACACTTTCAGAGAGATAAGAAAAACTAAATTATGAGCAAAAACTTATTTTGAAGAATTCGACAAAAATTAGATGCTTTTTAATAATTATGAAAGATTTCAGGAGATTAAGTTTTTCTCAACATTTCTGGAAAAATTTCAGATGGTTCAGGTTTCATTTTAAACGAATAATTTTAAGTTTTGAAGATTTCAAAATGTGTGGAAAAAGAATATGGAAAAAGGCTTTGAGACAATATTTTTAATTTTTCAGGATTTCAAAAATTTGTAGGTAAACTAAATTTTGCAGGGTGTCAAAGGAATGAAAAAAATATTCTTAAGATTCATGGGAAAATTTAAAATGATTGTCTTGTAATGCATTCTAAAATAAGTGTATAGTTTAAGACTGTGCTGTATTATATTCGCTCTACGTGCCTATATATTTCTTCGAAATATGATTATGTTGTTTATATTAACCCTACTCTAATGAAGTGTGTGAGGTCTAGGGACCAGAGAGAAAGAATCAGTATAAGGAGAACTTTGAAAGTGACATGTACTCTAATATTTTACTCTTCGAATAAAATAAAGATTTTATAATTTTTATACAAATCAAATTGATTGACTTATACGAAATTCTTGCCTTAATATTCCTAATTTATTAAATGCAAAAATTACATGGTCCTTCGAGTCAGATATATTAAAACAATAATCAGTGAATCAGTGTATGAACGAGAGTAATACTAACTCACACGTTAATTAATCCACTCTCAAAAAGAAAAACAATCAAACTGCAGTGTTCGATCACAGCTCTTACAAAAATCAGTGCAAGTAATAGTGAGACATTTCCATGCAACTATACGAGAGTTACTATTGTGTCACAAGTGCATTACACATAGTTTACAAGTAGATCAATAAGGTCGACCTTTCATCAAATAATCACATCAAAATAGTGCTTCAAATACAGCAGGGCAATGCGTTTCTAAAACACCCTATATCTGAGTGCTTACCAGGCAATTCAGTCTTTAGCAATTCAAATGGAGGCAATGCGTATAAAACACCTCATCTACAAGACATAGAGGCAATGCGTTTAAAACACCTCATGAGCAAAGAATTGAGGCAATGCGCTTAAAACACCTCGAGATCTTCCAGGCAGAGTCAAGGCAAAATTGGGTGTGTACGTTTGTGGTCCTTATTAAAAAGGTGTCCGTTATATCATTTATTTGAGCACGTCGTTCATATTTATTTGGCGTACGTTCTTACAAACTTTTAAGTTTTATTGGGAAATAATTCCACGCATACTCTATTTCGACAATGGAGAACTTTGATCGATTAAGTATACTTTTACAAAAAAGCACAACGATCAGAGAGCATGTAACTAGATTTAAAGAATTTCTGGCACAGATTGACGCGAATAACCCTACTCAAATCGCTGAATTACAATTACGATGCAATTTAGTTTACGCTCATTTTTCAAAGCTTGATGATTTATATGACGAAATTCAACTGATTGATACGGAAACAGATCATGGTCCTGATAAAAAATCCATTCAAGATCTTTTCTTCCAAACCCTTGCGCAAGCTCAAAAATACGTCATGCCCCTCGCATCGCAATTTAATATTAGCTTACAAACAGAAAATCAAGACACGATTTCAAATCCGGGTATCGCAAACGGATCAGTTGCATCCAACAGTAGAAGAAAATTAAAACTACCTCAAGCTGAATTACCTACTTTCAATGGTAAAGTAGAAGAGTGGTTGTCATTCAGAGACACTTTTAACACAATGATTAATAACCGTGATGACATAAGTAATGTAGAAAAACTACAATACCTAAAATCCGCACTTAAAGATGAAGCACTACGTAAAATTCAAGTTTTTGCTATTACTAATGATAATTTCGATCGCGCTTGGAATCTTCTACGAAAATCATATGAAGATAAACGTACCCTCATTTCGCGTCATCTTAGTTTATTACTACGATTACCGGTTCAAGAAAAAGAATCCTATCAGGGATTGATCGCTCTCGCTGATGAATCACAACAGCATCTTCAATCATTAGCTTCATTAGGAGTAAATGTAAATCATGAGATGATAGTCGCGATTATCGAAGAAAAACTTCATAAATCTTCTTTGGAAAAATGGGATGAAACAATTAAAAACGGAGAATTTCCAAAATTGGAAGATTTAACTGATTTTTTATATAGAACTGCAGCCCGTATTTCTAAACGTAAAAACGATAATACTGCTAAAAATTCTAATGATAAAGATACCCCCCCTTCTAAAAAACGCAAAGATGATTTCAAGCGTCAGGTTTTCATAACTACTGCATCCAATAAATGTCCTCTCTGTACCGAGCCACATTATCTATTTAAATGCAGTAAATTCTTGGCTTTAACTGTTGAGGAGCGTACTAAAGTCATAAAAGATGCGCGCTTATGTTATAATTGTCTACGTAATCATAAAGCGAAGGATTGCAAATTCGGAACTTGTAAAAAGTGTGGGAAACGTCACAATACTTTATTACATTTTTCTAAAACACAAGATTCGAACAAATCCAATGAATCGTGACAATTAAATCCAGTCTCGGAAATCACTTTAAAGTCTCTAGTTTCTTCACCAACGTGTCAACTAATGACGAGTGCGATAGTTGAAGTATTTGATAACAAGAGAAAACGAACAAAGGCAAGACTGTTACTTGATACGTGTTCAACCACGAATTTTGTAACAACGAACCTCGTAAAGAAATTAAATATCCCGATGACAAAATGTTCATTTTCAGTTGGAGCTGTAAATAACCTTACAACGGTTGTGAATGGTATGGTTTACATAACCTTTAAATCAGTCTATAATGAGTATCAGCGTACACTAAATTTTTTAGTAATTCCTAATATAACTGATCTAGTTCCGAGTAAAGTCATATTACGTGAGCATCTGCAAATTCCTAAAAATATATTACTCGCTGATCCTAATTTTCACTTACCTAGGACAATTGACATGCTCATAGGCGCAGGAACGAGCCTATCTCTATTATCCATAGGTTCCATAAATTTATCTCAAAACGGTAATGACCTTTATTTACAGAAAACTCGATTGGGCTGGGTAATTGGCGGAGGTTTAGAGCTCTCAAACAATTCTAAAATCACCAAAGTTAATAATTGTCTAGTAACTGATTTAAAAACGATAATTGAAAAATTTTGGTCAGTCGAAGAATTGCCATCTATTTCGGCGCTTTCTCAGGAAGAAATCGATTGCGAGGCACACTTTAAACAACACGTGACACGAGATCAAGTCGGTCGATATATAGTAGCCTTACCGTTCAGAGCGACAACGAAAACATTAGGCGACTCAAAACAAATTGCGTTAAAAAGATTAAAAGAACTACAAAGGAAATTTAAAAAAGATCCGGAATTTAAAGAACAATATACAGCGGTCATTCAAAATTACTTGGAATTAAATCACATGTCATTGATAAATTCTTCTCACGATGCTGCAGGCTTTTATTTGCCACATCACGGTGTTATAAAGAATTCCAGTAATACTGCTAAATTAAGAGTAGTTTTTAATGCTTCAGCTAAAAGTAGCTCTGGTGTCTCTTTGAATGAACTTCTGATGGTCGGTCCAACCATACAAGATGATATTTTTTCCTTAATAATCCGTTTTCGCTTTCATAATTACGTGCTCATAGCCCAGCTAACACAGTTACTAGTCCGAATAGTCACATAATTGTAACAAGATTAAAAAAACCAGTCACTGGTGACTTCCATGCTGGTCACCCAGTGACAATATATTTCCCACTCAAAGTAGTAACAAATTACAAGCGAAGCAGGTAACATTATCCCGCCATTGTAATCACATGCTTGTAACAAAGTGATGTTTGGAAACGCAACGTGCAATGACAGCTTAACCTCAAAATATACATCGTTTCGGAATTATAATTATGAATATTTTTGCAAAAATGTTGGAAAGGAACATAATTAAACGATAAATAAGTTCCAGAAAAGGGAGATAATATGTGAACAAAGCTTTTATAAAAAAACAGATATTTATCAGCTGAACCCTTACGAAAAAGAAATTACATTATAGAGGTTAGACCCAAAATGTATATGTATAAATGAAGATCGCTGCCGGCTATTACCGCCATGTTACTAGTCTGACAGGGAACGGTTGCAAACAAGCCTCCCTAGTAAACTACGGCGATTATGCCGTTACCTGCTAGGAGACTGAGATACAAGTAACAATTCCTCTGATAACATGTGATCATTCAGGAACCTTTCAGGATGGTAACAGGTTAGCTGGGAGCAGACATTGAGAAAATGTATAGACAGTTCTTAATTCGCGAAGAAGATCGGCAGTATCAAAGAATTTTGTGGCCTAAAAATGATCAGATAGTAGAATATTGTCTAAATACGGTCACTTTCGGTTTTGCTTCATCATCTTTTTTAGCCATACGATGCTTGCATCAATTAGTTGAGGATGAAGGTCATGATTTTCCCTTGGCGGCGAATATATTAAAAAGGGATTTGTATGTGGATAATCTCATTACTGGAGCTTCCACATGTAAAGAGGCGCGAGAGATTTATGATCAAATGACTAAACCCTTAAGTCGAGCACAACTAAACATGCGACAATGGGCTTCGAATGAGTCCAGCATACTTGAAGGCATAAGCGATAAAAGTCTAGATACCGATTTTAAAATAAACAAAGATTATGTAGCCAAAACTCTCGGCTTGTATTGGAAGGCTCGAGATGACGCCTTCGTTTATTCAATTAAAACGCCTACAGTTCATCAGGGGATCACGAAAAGGGTCATTTTATCGGAAATTGCAAAATTATTTGATCCCTTAGGTTTCCTTGGTCCGATAATTTTATACGCGAAACAAATAATGCAAGAACTCTGGCAATCTAAAGTTAAATGGGACGAGTCATTACCTGAATCTATTCATTACAAGTGGACCAACTTTTGTAACCAATTAGAATCGATAAATAATGTTTCATTTTCAAGAAATGTAATGATTCATGATTCAAAGAGAGTTCAACTACATGGTTTCTGTGATGCGAGCGAGAAGGGATATGGAGCTTGTTTATACGTTCGTTCCGAGAACGATAACGGACGGGTGCACTGTTCTCTTTCAAGTTCTAAATCTCGTATTGCTCCTTTAAAAAAGCTAACCATACCTCGATTGGAATTATGTGGAGCTTTATTATTGATTAACTTATTCGAAAAGGTTCAGAATTCTCTTTGTGTTAAAATAAATGCATCCACTTTTTGGACAGATTCAGAAATTGTTTTACACTGGTTACGAGCAAGCCCCAATACATTAAAAACTTTCGTGTCGAATAGAGTTTCTGAAATACAAGACAAAACAAATAGCAGTCAATGGCGTCACGTTCGCTCAAAGGACAACCCCGCAGACGAATTATCAAGAGGTCAATTACCTGATGAATTCCTAAAAAACAAAATATGGTTTAAAGGTCCTCATTGGTTAAGTCAGGAAGAAGATTTTTGGCCAAAAACGGAATTGAATAATAAGACGGATGTAGTTCCGGAAACGAAAAAAATAAATTGTCTAAAGACTATCGTTCAAACTAACATTTTCGAAAAATTTTCTTCCTTCACTAAACTGAAACGAGTAATAGCGTTCTGTTTTAGATTCTTGCCTAAATATCGTCAATATAAAGGTTCTTTGAAAACTGTAGAATTAAAGCATGCAGAAATCGTCATTATCCGATGCGTTCAAAGATCTTGCTTTTATAAAGAAATTGAAAATTTAACAAAGAGTAATTCACTCAACAAAAAGAGTAAAATTTATAATCTGGATCCATTTTTATGTGAAAATGGACTATTGCGTGCCGGAGGTCGTTTGAAAAATTCGGAACTTTCATTCGACCAACGACATCCTATACTCTTACCCAAGTCAAATTTCTTAACAGATTTAATAATTAAACATTATCATGCTAATTGTTATCACACTGGAGTACAAACTACTCTATACACTTTGCGACAGAAATTCTGGCCCATTGATGGTAGAAATCAAATCAAGAAAGTTATACGTAAATGTATAATTTGCTTTCGTGCGAAACCAATCTTAGCCGATCCTAAAATGGGAAATTTACCGGCTGTACGCGTAAATAAAACAAGACCTTTTAATTGTGTAGGCGTAGATTACTGCGGTCCGTTTTACATTAAACACGCAGAAAAAAGAACCTTACATTTTACTGAAAACCAAGTTAAATCTACTGATCTTCCAAGTACGTATATGGACAACACGGTAGTTCAGTAAATGTTACAATTATAGGCAACTGAATATGACTATCATTGATGGTTACCAGTACCGATTTTCAAGTGCTGCTGACCTGCGGATCAGTAGATTTTACCGATCCAGTCGCTATTCTGCACTGTTCCTCGATGCTGCAATTACGAATTATCATGTCACTTTGACGGATAATATAAACAGATCTAACTTATGTTAACGGTACAGACTATAGTTTGCACGGCTCTATAAATTGTAAAAAAATATTGCTAAAAAATAATTAATAAATAAACACACGGTTAATTCTGACATATATTTTCGGATATACTTATAATTAATCGGTATTTGTAACTTACAAAGCTTATAATACAATTAAAATTTCGCACGCAACGGGGGGGATTCGAACGCATAAACCTAAGCACGCAAGTCGATTAGCTTAACCACTACACTATTACACGAGTTGCGATCTGTGAAATAATTCCGAAATGCATTTGTAACTAAGGTGGCGACCTCGGTAACGACTTTTTAATACCGGCCCATGCCATCGCGGTACACGACAAAAGTTCTCGCATTTACCTGATATCCATACAAGTCAGCTGGAACAGTCGCGGAACGCAAACACGTCTTACTCCAATAACCTCTCAACTGTACGCGACCTGTGAATAAGATGTGCCATCCAAAATTGTGTTATTTATTATAAAACCACTTCATTGCTAAGTGGGGATATGGAGTAATGTGACTACTGTCACAGAAATGTCAAAAATAAATGTTTTTTAGGTGATGCAATCCATCCATTGCCGATGGCGTCATGAATTCATCCGGTGGTGGTTCGCGCGGATAGATTGCGTTATTACGACTTTGAGGGCGAGCTAAACAAGCTATTCGGATCGGTAGCATGTACCGATCCTTCTGCAATGTTCACTGCACCACTATTGTAGTCTCGGTTCAGTGTATTTTACATATCTTACCGTATTTCATACTAGGGAATAGAGGTTTATTTTACTAAAGGATTACCGTTAAATTTACCCTAAATTCACTGTGACATTTACGAAATGCTAAGTGCTTTTGACATTTTCACCCCTTCATTAAGAGCAGTTTTTGCTGCTACGGTTACAAAAAACACTTTACATTTCTTGATTAGTAAATATTACATTTCTTTTTTCTGCGTGAAGAGCGAAAATATAGAAATCAAAAAAGGGTCAAGATTTATGTATCTGTTTTCGTCTGTATGATAATAAAAGCGATTCATATTGAGGTAGTAAGCGATTTGAGTACGGAAGGGTTTCTAGGAGCTTTGCGACGTTTCATTGCACGACGTGGCAAACCCCAGTCCATATACAGTGACAACGGTACTAATTTCCAAGGTGCTAAAAATGAATTGAATGAGTTATATGTTCTGTTTAAGTCTGAAAGATTCAAGGATAAAATCTTTGATTTTTCTAGTATTAATTGTGTTGATTTTCACTTTATACCCCCTTCAGCCCCGCACTTTGGAGGACTGTGGGAAGCTGGTGTAAAGTCATATAAACATCATTTTAAACGGGTTGCTTCGAACGCACTATTTACATTCGAAGAATTTTACACGCTCTCCGTCGAAATAGAGTCTATCTTAAACTCGAGACCACTCAGTCCAATTTCAACAGATATAAATGATATCTCTGCCTTAACTCCAGGACACTTTTTGATAGGTGACTCACTGACTAATTTGCCCGAACCTGACCTCTTGCCTTTACCTTCTAGTCGATTATCAGCTTGGCAGTTGATTTCTAAGATACGTCAGGATTTTTGGAAAAGATGGAGTATCGAGTATTTAAATGAGTTAAACATTTGTCAAAAATGGCGTAGTAATACTACGAATCCAAAGGAGGGTATGCTAGTATTAGTGAAAGAGGACAATATTCCTTGTATGCAATGGCCTTTAGCTAGGATTCATGAATTGCATCCAGGAAATGATGGTGTTGTTAGGACTGTAACTTTAAAAAGCGCTAATCGAATGTTGAAAAGACCTGTACGAAAAATTGCTATTTTACCTATAAACTGTGACAATGTCGAAAAGGAATGTTGATCGTTTACTCTCTCAACGGGGGGAGTATGTATAGTTTAAGACTGTGCTGTATTATATTCGCTCTACGTGCCTATATATTTCTTCGAAATATGATTATGTTGTTTATATTAACCCTACTCTAATGAAGTGTGTGAGGTCTAGGGACCAGAGAGAAAGAATCAGTATAAGGAGAACTTTGAAAGTGACATGTACTCTAATATTTTACTCTTCGAATAAAATAAAGATTTTATAATTTTTATACAAATCAAATTGATTGACTTATACGAAATTCTTGCCTTAATATTCCTAATTTATTAAGTGCATAAATTACAATAAGAATGAAACAAAAATTAAAATTATTTCCTCAAATTTGTGAAAAGACTCTAAAAGATTTTAAAGCAAAATTTTACAATTTTGCCTGATTACATAATTTTAGAACAAAATTGAGTAAGGTTAAAAGATATTCAGAAGTGTTGAAACGATTCAAAAAGAATTAAAACTTGTAAAGATTGTTTAAGAAGTTTGTAAGGTTTCACGAAAATGAAAAAAAATTAGGGTTCCTAGAAAAAATTAAAATAAAACTTTTTATTTTGAAAAATTAATTTTAAGAGATTATTGAAAAAGAGTTTGAAACATTTTAAAAGATTTCAAAAATTGTCAAGGAAGAATCCAAAAGATTTTAAGGCATTTTTTTTAATTGTGCAGAATTTAAAAAAAAAAAACTCAAATTTCGAAAAAGAGTGTAGAAGATTTTAAAGCAAAATTTTTCAATTTAGTAAGAATAAAAAAACAAAAAAAAATCGAGTAAATTCTAGAAATATTTAGAAGAATTGAAGAGATTCAAAAAGAATTTTGAACTTTACAACATTTTTAGAAATGTAGATTCTTAATGATTTCAAACATAATATTTAGAAGCTTTAAAAGAATTTCGAAAGGTTTCAAGAGAATAAAAAAATATTCTTAAAAGTCCTGGGAAAATTTAGAAGATTACAGGTCAATTTTTTTACATTTTGAATGATTTTTCAAAATTTTAAGAAAAATTCGATTCGATTAAAAATATTTTTAGGATTTTAAGACATTTTAAATAGGATAGAAGTATTTAAAAACTTGTAAACATGTCCGAAAATTTTATCAAATATTTCTTGATTTCTTCCAAACTTCTGAATGTCCTAAACATCTTTTAAACAGACTCGAATTTTTCCTAATATTTTGTAAAAACCTAAAAAATAAAAAAAAAGTTTAAAAAATCTTCTAGATTATTTTTTGACAAATCTGAAAGATTCAAAAATCTTTTTTAATTTTCTCAAGAATCTTATAAAAATTATATTTATATAAATTTAAAAACTATTCGATAATACTTACTTTCTTGTTCTCAATTCTCACAATTTAATTTCAGCTCGAATTTAAGTGTTCAAAAACTTTTAAGAAATAAATAGTGATTTGAAATTTTTATATTGTATTATAATTAATATAATTTTTTATTCTTTATAGTATTGAAACAAAGTTTTGAATTGGTGAATTTCAATTAGTACTTACATTAACCCGTGTAGAAATAGCCCCACTTGGCCCTATTAAAAGTCGGGCACTAGTCGGGGGCTAGTGGGGTTCTTTTTGGTGTACATTTCTAGTCGGGGGCTGGTCGGGGACTAGTCGAGCTATTTCAAAAAATCGTAATCCTCTGTGTAGGCTTTTTTTATGTCAAAATTCCTAGGCGGGTTCTAGTCGGGCTCTGATCGGGCTATTCTTCTTTTAATGTAACATTTTTAATATCAATTCAACGAGAGTTTAAGACTGTTCCTGTGTTCTAAAATTTCGAAAAACTATAAATACAAATATCGCGAAAACAATTTTTTTTCTGTTTTTTTTTTAAGGAAAAAAAATCTAAGTTCCATCTTTAAGATAAATTGTAAATCTTCAGAAAAAATTACATTTGATTTAATTCTTATTCGTCGTAAAATAGTCTAAAACGCCTAAAAAGCAAAACATTATAGGAAAGTTTAAAAAAATTTGTGTATTAAAAAAATTGTCGCAATACGCGATAAAATTTCTAAGTTCCGTGGATACAAATTTTAAATGCTCATTAAAAATGACATTTTATGTCTTTATATCAAAAGTTTTAAAATAGTCTAAAACGCGAAAAAACAAAATATTACACGAAGAAAAATTGTAATCGATGTAAATTATTTATTTAAAAATTATTTTATTCATATTCCTGTTAACAGATTATTTATTTTACGTCTATATTATGATGTCGTATAATAATAAAAAAATTAATTAGAAAAAAGATTTAAAAAATTGTTGTTATTACTTTTTTGAGCTGTACCTTATGAAGATGGCTTTTTCATCGAGTTTCAACTCGTAGGTTTAGCGCAATGGTTAAGACTACCGACTGCTAGGCGACAGATTCAGGTGTAGATGTAGGTTCGAAACCCCGTATCGTTAGAAATTTTATTTGTAATATAATGTTTAAAAATGTAATGTATGTATTCATTCTAAGCAGGGCAATTAACATTCATAGACAGAATACGCGCAGTCAATTATTATTTATTTTTTAAATACCTTTTTTGTTATATCTTTAGAGGATAGCAATAGTGGTACTGCGCCAGTGGTGTGTTCTCACGTGGGTAGTACCCGACTAGACCCCGACTGGGATAAGTCGGGTCATCCGACCAGCCCCCGACTAATTCACCGTGACGAACTGGTCGGGTACCCGACCAGTTGTCCCGACTAGCCCCCGACTTAAAGTGGGGCCAACTGGTCGGGTACCCGACCAGCCCCCCATTTGCATTTCCACACGGGAAGTAACATCAATATTTGTATGAAAAAAAAATTATGAAAAAGCATTCAGTGTTACATCAAAATATTGTTTTATTTATTTCTAGACAATACTTCATCTTAAAAAATCTTTTTTTATTTAGAAAACGTGTATTATGTTTTAAACATAATAAAAAAAATGTTACGTAACGGCGGTGAGGGGAGGGGGTACAAAGAAAATGTTCTGGTCTGTTACATTGGGGAAACGGGGTTGAAAATGGTCAAAAATAATCTTACGTAATATGTGAATGCTCCCTAATCTAAATATTCTTTTGAAAGTTATCTGGGTACTAATTTAAATTTTCCTCTACTAATGTCCCTTCAGCCGCGCAGGCCCGTTGAGAGCATTAGTTCCGCATTTGGTCGGTGTGCAGCGCTGGTGCTACCCATTCTCGCAACTGAGAATAATCACCAAGGATATAAGAATGCTTCAACTGGAAGCTTCGAATTAATTTGCGAGGCGGCCGCGGCTTGCCAATCGCCATACTTTTCTGACGTTCGAGATGTCAATTGACGTTTTCGGACTTAAAATAAATACATTTTCTTCGTAACGACATGCTCTTGAGGATTTATTAAGAAAACTTAATTATTCTTCACAAATGTTTCAAAATGGCCCCCCCCCCCCAATTTTTTTTTAATGGCAGCTAAGTGTCTACCACTTTTTAATACAAATTAAAATTGTTGATAAAAAATCGATTTCTAACTCGATTAAAAGGGTTAGAGCTATTTTCATTAAGAAAATTGAATTCTCTATGAAAAGTTTGTCGCATTAATTTACTTTGTTTAAAAACCAAAGAATGGTGGCGGACATGAACCTATGTTTTAACCTAGGTTTAAATATAGGTCTAAACCTAGGGCAGACCTGGTTTTTTCTCTTGGCCACTTGGACCAAGTCCGAAAAAAAGACCAGGTTTTTTCGGGAAGTGTGCTATATGGGCTTAATTTGTTACCTTTTTTAGGAACTACCCATAATGGTGAGTTGAATGGTGATTGTGAATGTCTTATTATTCCTTTATCCAATAGTTTTTGGAAATGAGCTCATGAGATTGTTTAAAAAATTATTCACTCTTTTCTTTATTTATTATTTGTTCATAACTAAAAAACCAAAGCAAAGTCTAAAATAAAAATAAAACGCAAATTTCTAGCTAGTATCTGAGGGAAAATAGTTATAAACAATAATAAATTGTTTAAACGATTATGTCTGTTACCTTGCATCAATTATCATCTAACTAAGTGAAAAGTTGGCAAAAAGTAGAAAATTTCAGAAAAAACCGTAACTATCTAGCATTACTGTAGGAGAAGGTAGTTATGAACAAGAATAATCTGTTTAAACAAGTATTTTTGTTAAATTTCAATAACTTTAACCTAACTCAAATTGAAAAGTGGACAAAAAGTGGAAAATTTTAGAAAAAACTGCAACTTTCTAGCATTATTATAAGAGAATATTATTTTGAGTAATAAATTGCATAATTTATTACTAGCTTTCATGGCGTCGTAAACATGTTGACTGCGTTATTATTTGTCGAAAATATTGATTACACGGAAACTTTAATCTTACCACCCTTGAGATACTGCCTTCCTAGAATTTCCGCCGGCAGTATTCGTTAAAGAGGGGGTCCAAGACTCCAAAGGACCGAGAGAGGGGCGCTCTGAGCTCAGCCGAGTTGCGCAGTTCCGTAGCTACAAAGCGGGTAGTTTCGAGCACTCACGCGCACATTTCGCTTAATATCCTATGCATTCCCGCTGGAAATGATTCGTACGGCCCTGGCTGTTTACGCTCGGAAGGCCTTGATTTACCGTCAAAGCCAAGTAGTAAGTGGGCCACGCCCGAGACCGGCGATACATCAAGATTCCAGTGTACATTATGAATCAGCACTATTGCTTGCCTTCAAAGTGGAAAAAACAGATTGATGGAATACAAATATCCCAGAAAAATAAGATTCTCCCCTCCAAAACATCTTACAAACAGTATATATAATCAAATATTTGGTAAAAAATACATTATTCACACCACGGTTACGATTTTCTGAGTATTCGCTAAAAATGAGGTTCCTTGGTACTCTTGTCTTCGCTTCAGCTGTTCTCATTGATTCTATTGGTAAATATGCAATAATATTATTATTATTTATGTATAGTTCTTAATTTTTTGGAAAAATTTTTCTTGTCACCGCAAGGGGTCGTCCATTTATTACGTGAGGGTCCCAAAGGAGCAGTTATGCTCCTTCTAAGGTGTGTGTGTGTGGGGGGGGGATTTTACGCAACATTTTTTGAAATGTCATGTGAAACGTGCGCAAAGTGTTTAAAGTGTGTTTAAAGTGATTAAAAAGTGGGATTTTTATTTTTAATAATGAAAATAAGCGAGGATTGGTTTTCGAGAATATGCCATCAGTCTTAGTGATTTTTTTTTATTAATGTAAAGAAAAAAATGTTGTCTAATGTAATTTCCATAGGGGTTTTCATGCCTTTTTCATTGGAAGTAACCATTTTTTGGAAAAATAAATACTCAACCTTCAAAAATGAAGATAAAAAGAACTTGAATTTTTGTACAGAAGGTCCCATTCTTGATTTTTTTAGGTTTGAAAGAAAGCTAGGGTTTTTTCTTCAAGTACCTTGAGTATGAAAGCTAAAATTTAATTTTCTATCGACGAAAATAAGTTTGAAGTTTCGATATAACCAATGACGCTTGATCATAAGGAACTGATGTCCTGCACGATTCTTATAATTACCAATACAAATTTTCATTGCACTTTTTAATCTGAAGGTTAATAGAGAAAAAAAACCTAAGCTTTCTCTCTAGCCCAAAAACAGTTTTTAAAAAGGCGTCCTTATATTAAAAAACTAAAATTCTTTTTTGACCTTTATTTTTAAAGTTCAAATATCTACTTGTTCCAAAAAAATGCTTATGATCAATAGAAAGGGCGTGGAAAAGTCTATCAAAACTGTACTGGACAAAATTTGTTTTATCATCATTAGAAGAATGAAAACAAATAAGAATTTACCTTATTAGTTAAAAATTCATGTTTTTGGAAGTTACAAATTTCGGAATTTTCTTATACAGTCTTTTATAGAAATTTCTGTAATTGTAACTAAAAATGAGGTAATTTGTAACTGCATTTTTCTAGACATATCTTAATTTTCTTAAATTCATCATAATTTTACGAAGAGTATGACAAAATAAAACTTCCGAACAAGTTTCATAAAATTAGGACAGATATTTTTAATAGTGCACTTCTTCTAATTTTCAAGTTCTCAAGGCAGCTAACATATCGTTGAAAACTCAAAAAATCGTACATTTCGAATATAATATTTCTAAATTGACATACCATTAAATGCATATAATTGGAGAAAATATTTTTTTATTACAACAATTGGTGATTTTTTCAATTATTTTCCAATTTAAGTATTTTACTTTATTCATTAAATATTGAATTAGTTTTAATAAGTACTTTAAGTCAACAAAATTCAATAAATATTATTTGCATTATATTGTTAATTTATGTCCAAAGTCACTTTTTATTCTCATTAAACAATCAATATTTACTGAACTTTAGTCCAAAGGTACAAATTATATAACAACTTTTATTCCTTATTATCAACTAACCACTTCAATCACTTCAATAATACTATTTATTAACGTATTATTTTATTATTCAATAAATTAAAATTTTATTGGAAAACTCCAATCAAAAACAATTCGGGTCTATAAATTTATGTGCGATTCAATGCAATTAGATGCATCGCATGACCAATCTCCATTTTTACATTAACCTCTATTGGATAATATAAAACCATTCACGAAATTCTTTTTGAATTGAACGTCGTCAATTAAATCCAAAAGACGGTTCACTGGCTTGCGAAACAATTCAGTGCAATAGTCCGCACACTGGTTCTATTGCATATCTACAATTCACTCCAGTTGCAAATATTCAATTCAATTCACTGACAAATTTTTCAATTGCGATTTAACAATTGGATATTAAATGCAATTCACCATATTTGACTTGAATTGCATTTCACCAAAATTGTCGATTGACGATTTTATATTTGAATTTCAGTCAATCGATTTGAAATTAATCTTTCTTTGCAGGGTCGTGGACAGACGTCACCACATGGCCGGCCACGCAGCAAACAATAATTAGTCTTCACCTACGATTGGATCCAGCTTGCGAAATTCAACCCGCACCTCCTTTAACTTTGCTGTTGAAGTGGAATAAATTATTTGCATATATTGGCAAAAATTATATAATTCATGCATTATATCAGTTAACGATACATGGCTGCCAACGGTTTGGAGCAGGTTTAGCAGATCATTTGATAGGCCAGCCAATGCGAGGGCACGCTATAAGCAGGCTATAAGCGTGCAGGTATACGGGACGGGCTACGTACGGGGCCAACCGTTCTCCCCGGGCACCCGTCCCGGACAAAGAAAAGTAGGCGAAACCCGAGGCGAAACCCTCAGGGCAATGCGGACGTTGATTAAGTGATATATTTGCTGCCTGTTCGAAAGATATCGTTTGGCGGATACCATGGACAATCCGGATGATAAGACGTATTTCTCAACGTAATAGTATAAGTCAGTTATAATATAGTGACTATATTATAACTATAGTCAATTATATACTCTACTTCATATTTTGATCGGACATAAGATGAAAAACGATATTTTAATTGTAATAAGGAAAATATATCATTCAATCAAATGATCTGAATATATGAAAAACATCTGCTTTTATTTCTTACCCTCCTGATTCAACTACGAGTAAGCGAACAAAATGTAATAGATCCACTTATGTATGTATGTAGTTTATTATACTCTCTCCCTTTTACGGGTTTGACAGTCTTGAAAACAAAAAACCTTTACAAAATCTTCTCCTCTCCTTACAATCCGTATTCTTAACCTATCTTAATCCTACTTATGTTAAACGGAGGGTGAAACGGAAGCCCTAGCTCTACTTTCCCACTCTCTGTGATCCCTTCTCCTTATAATTCATACTGTCTCTACATGTGTCTTTCTCCTTCTCTCTAACATAGTGCCCCAGCACCTCTTTACCCTACACTACAACATTCCCCTATTCTACTTTAACTTTCCGCTTCTCATTTCATATCCACACAGACCATCCTTCACACAATTGTCTTTCTCGCAGTGCCCTAGACACTCTACAACACAAACTCTTCCACTGTACACCTGGGGCCCAGCATCCCTTTTTCTCACTCAACAAACACCTCCGTTACATTCTTTTTCCGTTCCTGCTCACGGGCCTTCTTCTTCGCCAAAGTAATCGTGACAAATGCCACCATCTCTCCTTCCGTCTCACTCCAGTACCATATCGTCTCCCCTACCTTCGCCCTCATGAATCTTAGCTCGACTTCGTTCCCTGCCAGTTCCATTCTCCCTTCTCAACCAATCTTGAATCTCCTCTTCCCTTTCCATCAAGTCTTCCTCCATCCACAAGCCTGTGCCTCTCAGTTTTCCTTTGACATTGAGCAGGTCCCTTTTATTCTCCCATGTCTTTAGCTGAAGAAGCATCCCTCCATCTATTTTGTTGGATTTCTCCATTTCGCCACCACCTTCGTATGCGCGGCCAAGACCCCTACAACATTCGTCACCTCGTTCTCCTCCTTGCTGATTCCCAGCACTTTGAGGTTCCTCCTTCTCTGCGCTCTCACTTCCTTTTCTCTCTCCCACTCTTCTGGTGTTAGCTTTTTCGGTAACTCCCTCCATGTTCTTTCTTCCTCTTCCGTCAGGCATCCAACCTCTTTCGTTTCTCTCTCTTCGTTTCCTTTCTGTTGTCTCTCCATTTTCGCGCTCAGCTGTTCCAGCTTTTCCACCATCTTGTTCAGTGTCTCCTCAAAGTTTCTTCTATCAATCTCCTGTTCACTTCTCATGTGCGCTCTTTCTATCTCCCACTCCCACTTTAGGTCCGTGATAAACTTGTCTTGCCTCACTTCCAGCATGTCCACCGCTTTTTCAAACTCCAGTTTTCTCTCTTCCTCCTTTTCCCTCTTCTGCTTTTTCTCCTTCTTTTCATCACCCATCTCGCTTTAGTCGCCTTTACTGCTCAAGTCAATACAAATTCCTTTCTATCTTATTTTTTTCCACTAGATGGCACTAGTCTGCTTTTCTCTCTCGGCGTCCTTCCGGTCCGACCCTAAACTCACTCTCTCGGCGTGCCACTTTTTGTTCTATCACTTTCACCTTCACCTTTCTTTTTACCTTCTCTCACTTGCGGCCACTTATCCCAGACACCTTTCCTCACCTTCTCACAACTTCTTTTCACCCTTCCTCTCACTTTTTCCAAACAAAAACTCGCACAGGCACCTCGCTCGCGTCCACCTTGTATCCACGTCGAACCGGAAGTCTAATAGATCCACTTATTTTAATTTCTCAAATGGTATAATTACATTTAAATAAAACCGAATTAAAAAAGTAAAAATTAAAACAAAAGAAAAGTTAAAAAAACAATGTTGTATCTTAACAGAAATTTGAACATAGATTTCCGTATATGAAAGCATCTGCATAAATATACAATTACGAGAATTTTTTAATTTTATTCATTATCCTTGTTGCTTTCAAATTAAAACGAATTTATTCAGTTTTATTTCAGTTCACTGGATTTATCAACTTTTTATTGCTTTAGAATATTCTGGACGAGATGCATTAAATATTGATAAAAAAATATGATACTGAAATTCTGACGGATTTGAATTCTTTATGTTTACGATATGAGAAATTTACGTGAATAGATTTTTTTTTATCGAAAAGAGAGAAATTTCTGAATCTGTTACTATTAGAAACTTATAGAGGGTTGCTACAAAACCACAATTTCAAAATTCCCTGACTTTTCCCTGACCAATTTTTCATTTTCCCGGACTGTTCCACATTTTTTTTTTGTATTAAAACAAGCTTGCACCTAGGAGATCAGTAATGTTGAGTCAAAAAATGCCTGTTTCTTAATTCATTTTAAACACTTTTAATGACAAAAGTCATAAAGAATTTTAGAAGTTGTCATCCACAAATTATGTAAGACATACATAAAATTCATGAATTTTCCACCAAATTGTTAAGTTTTCAAATCGAAAAAATAAATTTTCAACCAAAAATAGAAGAATTAAATTTTCAGTTGGAACCATTAATTTTCAACCCATAAAAAAGGAATTTCGAACAAAATGGTTAAATTGTCTATCAAAGTGATGAATCTTTGATAAAAAAAATTGTTTCTCAACCAAAAATGTAATAGTTGATATGATCACCAAAAATACATTTTAATTTTCAATAAAAAACAGTGAATTAAACCTATACATAAAACATTTCAACAAATTAGTTGAATCGTCAACCAGCACAGACTATCTACATAGCACACTTTCCGAAAAAACCTATACTTAAACCTAGTTTAAAACATAGGTTCATGTCCGTCGCGATATTTTGGTTTTTAAATAAATGTAATTAATTTGACAAATTTTTTACGAAGAATTTAGTATTTCTAATGAAAGTAGCGTTAACTATTAATAATCTAGTCAGAAATAGATTTTGATTCGAAATTTTTTATTTGTGTTAAAAAGTGGTAGACATTTCTCTGGTACTCTTTTAATTTTTTTTTTTAAATTAGGGTTTTGAGACAATAGTAAAAAATAATAGAATTTTAAGATTTTCTAAAGAGCATGTGGCTATGAAACTTTACTTATTTTGTTTCAGTGATGCTAATAGACTAATGCGACTTTTTCAACTGCGCAAGCGTTGCGTTGGAAGGGGAAAGCCACGTTATTGGCCGTAATACACGCGCTTATTTTGAATGCTTCAAATTTACACAAATATGGTGACGGACTAAAAATAAGGAATAATGGTACTTCTATTGTTAAGTTGAGAAATTATAATAATTTATGTTAATATGGTTCATATATATTACTGCAATAACTATAAGTTATTGCATTAAGTTATACTAAGTTATATTAAGTATATACATATATTTTATGCAATTTTTAGGTCCAAAAATGTATATCCTGTTGATCTATTTTTTATTTTTCACTTTAGGAAAGAATATTAGATTTTATTCTTTATCTTTTATATTATTTGACTTCTAGATTTTTTTAAATCAATGAAATATTATGCGATTATTACGTAAATATTTTTGTACATAGATATGTGATGATCATTTCCAATTTTCT